>VWPU01017853.1:9368-40426 GCA_013398955.1 Callaeas wilsoni | reverse complement strand
AGAAAAGAAAAGAAAAGAGAGTTCAGGGGTCAGATAATGTGGAGATTATCAGAAGTCCAAACACCTGGGTAGGAAGGGAGAAGAGAAGTATTATTGCACACAGAGCGTGTACTAGCACAGCTTTCACAGAAATCGTAAGAAATTGCTCACCTCTTTTTTCTCCTTGGCAAATCAAGCTGCAAATGGAACTTCAGACTCACTTCAATGTACTTGATTAATCATTCTCTTCATTGCACTGCAGGCATTAAGGGTATGACTGTTTGTAGGATTACTCATAATCTTTTATCTACCTGTAAATCAGGACTGAAATACAGATTTTTTTTCATTGCCTGTGAAGCACGTAAGTCCACTTTGACATGGCTCCAGCATTTAATCAAGGCCCTAGTGGCAAAATCCAAGTATTGAATGAGAAACCCCTTTTAGGAATTCAGTATCCTGAAATGATGGGTGTAGCTCTTTATACAATGAAGTCAGGATCAAAATCTTCTATCAACAGAGATCATTCTCTAACTCATATTTATGTAAGCTTTGAATGTTGAATGTTTGGGGGTTTGGGTTTTATTGGCTTATTTTTTAGATGTTGGCTTTTTTGTTTGTGTGGGGTTGATTGATTTGTTTGTTTGGTTTTGAGGGGACTTTAGATGTGTTTGGGGTTTTTTTGTTTAGTTCATATTTTTTAGTTCAAGTCTAAATAAAATCAAACTTTCTCTGACTGAAATTGGAAATTTCTTCTAGTAATGTATTTCAATAGCATATTCTGACACCTTCCTCTTAATTGGTTGTACTCTTCTGATTCGGGCTTCTATCAGAAGTATCAAAAAAACTGAAGAATTGTAAGTAACAGTATACTCTGTGAAACATAAGGTGAGTGTGAAAAACCAAATGTATTTGACCTTAGCGTAACTTTTTTTAGTTATACTGGAAAGTCGCCCAGAAGCTTCTAATAACACATAGCACTGTAAACTTATTTTTTTAATGCAAAGCTGACTCACTAAAATTAAGAAATATATACTATTATAATGTTTCTATTTTTGTGTCATGTAACTGGGAAGAAAAGTATAGCTGTATCAAGAAGGGATAGTAAGAGCTCAGTTCTGTTTATACACTCATCAGGAATATTTGATTCCCAAAATTTAGTTAAAAAGAATTGACATTTTACAGTCCAGATTATTTTTAAAAAGTTATTTATGGGATGGCCTGGACCTGGTGACCTGTTTTCTTAATTTTAATCTGTGTAGACTTTAGATTCACAGGGAGTTTAAGGAGGCTTGGCTTTGTTTTACTGCAGATGTTATGAAAAATGCAAGTTTAAAGAAAACTATACCAAAATATGTTGAATATGTTCTTTACCCAAACTTAAGATCTTGAATAAAATTAGTTAGTCAGGACTAAAACTAGCCATCATAGCCCCAAGTTTTCTACAAAAAATATAACACCACAGAGTATGAAGTGTATCACATAAAGGTAACATGTATGAAAGCTATAATGTAAAATCTTTTACATTTTTATACAACTAGATTTAAAAGCAAACATATCAAAACACTCTTGTCCTTCCTCCTTACTAGGAAACTCAACATTGAAAACTGCTGTATAATCATCAGTAAAAAGAAGTTGTACCTCAGGAATGAGGAAAGGAAAAAAAAATCGGGTGAAGGAATCAAAAGTTCATATTCCATTCCAAAAGTAGAAGTATCTCTTTAAATTAAGTTAAATAGGTGTTCTGAGCATTTCATAACACATCTAGGTAAGGGGCTTTTCCCTTCTTCGAGATGAAACAATCAGTATCAGAACAGACTGTTTCATGTGTTGAATGTCTTACTTCAGTGAGAATGCTCAGAAGTGTGTAAGATCCTAAAAGAAAACTTTTTTACTGTGAGGACAATCAAATACTGAAACAGATTATCTAGAGAGATTGTAGCATCCTCATTCCTTGACATATTAGAAACTCAGGTGAAGAGAGCCCTATATGCTGTACCTGCACCTACTTTAAGCAGAGAATTTGGACTAGATGATCACCAAAGCTCCCTGACAGCCTCACATACTCTATGATTCTGAAAAAATTAGGAAAAAATTGTATTGTCCAGCGATTGTAACACCAAAATTGATATTGACCTTGACAGGAAAATGAGAAATTTTGTTAAAGGCTTGACTGGTTTCACCTTCTCCTGTGCCTTAATGGGGATGAAAAACAACCGCAATGCATCTTTGGTACAGCTCCTTCCTTATTTTCATACTCATATTGATTTCTCCATTCCTCAGACTCTTCCATCAGTGTGCACTGTGTACTTAATCACTGATGTAACACATCTTGCCCCTTCTGAACACTTTTTGAAGCCTATAATTCATAATCTGACAGAAATGTTTAATCTGTATCTTACCCAAGTGGGCAGACATCACCATCCAGGACCTGTGTTTGCAATTCTAACAGGAATAGTTACTGATAAATGGTGACAAGATGATTAAAGCCCTGGAAAGACTTTTGTTAGAGGGGTGATGGAAGAAACTCTGACTCTTCAGTCCTGAAAATGATAATTTAAGAGGAGAGACAGAGGTTTGTAGAATTGTGCTTTGAAGGGAGAAAGTAAATAAAGTAACCTTGCTGACTGGTCTTGTCCGAGAGAGAGTTACCAAAGGAAGTGGTTAAGAGTGAGATTTAAAGCAAATTAAATGGAGGTGGTTCCTCATATGGCAGAGGCTGCTACCTGTGATATCATTGTTAGTCAAAGGATACTATGAATAATAAAATCTTTTGGAGATTTAAGAGCAGATGGAATAAGTACATGAAGCAAAAATCCATTGGGGATTGCTCAATCATAGGAAACTTTTCTGATTCAGCAAATAGTGGCAGTGAGTTTCTTAGGTGCTTGGCAAGTTTTTAGGCTTCCTTTTATGGACAGGAGACACTGTGCATCAGGATAAACGAGTCTTTGGCTTGACCCAGTCGGGCCAGACTTGTATGTCTGTACATCATACACTTCGATAGTTGGATTAATCATTTTGTATATATCACATATGTATATTTACCACATATGAAATTTCAAGTGTGATGAACTGCCGCAGAACCTCTAATAACTTAATAATTAAAATTAGGAAAAAAATTCCTATTAGACTTTCCAAGCAGTGGTGGCTTAAATCCCAAATATATTTCTGTCAAAAATCGTGAAAAAAATCCTTCATATTACAATAATCTGAGAACAGAGAAATAAATATCTCCAGTGCCTCTATAATAACATCTTCATTTTTCATTATATGTGGTCAGGCTTACCTCATTATAAGTGGTTTTGTATGTTTGGTTTTTGCTTGCTCATTTTCTTTAGAAAACAAGGTTTACCCAATTTTTTTTTAATGTGAGGATAAGTTTTAGAAGTTAGTCAACACTTGTCCTGATGTGTGGAATCTTTCTCTGCAGAAATGGACTCTTTCACTAGTTAACCTTTAAGCCATATTCTAAACTGTTCAATTTCAGCATAAAAAGTACTTACCACCTGCAACAAACACTGCTGTTTCAAATTGCATTTTGTTTATTTCTCCCATTCATTTCTGTTCCTTTTTCACTGGAAACACTCTTTTAACTCTTTATACCTTTATAGAATTAACCAAAGCCAAGTGAAGACACAGTTCAGCTACTATAGATATGTTTGCTATAATTTCTTCTGTAAAAGCTGAAAACTTCTGTTCCAAGCTTGTTTACCCTGCTATTACAGCAACCAGGTCCCATTTTGCATTATAACTGCAGATGAAGGACCAATATAAATAATACCAGATTCGTTACTTTTCCAAGTTAATTAGCCATGTAGTCAGAAGGTGTCAAAGAGTAGTAGTGGTTTGTAGGACATTTGAAAAGTGAACAGCTGAAGTGTAAATATATGACATTATGAACAAAAGGGAAATTTTTCAGAGCACCAGAATTCATTCTTGTCTTCAGATACACCAATTCAAGCCTGAGCTCTTCAACATGTGGAGTTTCTTTTACCATCGCTTATTTCCGTGTTGTTACGACCAATGAAGCACTGACATTGATAAGATGTCTGGAAGCATAATCATAACCTAATACAGGTTGTATACAGTAATAAATAGGCCCTTTAGGTTTACATGAGCCAACTAAAGACCACAGGAAGGGAATAAGATGACTCAGATTTGGTTTTAGTGCATTTCGCAGTTTACCGGGAAATTACTGGTGACATTACCAGCCCTCAGAGTCTCATAAATTGTTCTTATTGATGCTTTTTATCCAAACCTACCCTCAATAATTTTAGCTTTCCATATGGGCAGTAGCAAAGAAAAATGCAGTAACCAATCCAGTACTATCAGCACTTTAAAAATAGTTCAAAAATGTTACTACATTAACATGTGAAAATTTAAAGTGGAAGAAAAGAAATTTCTATACAATTTTGGCATATTCAAAAGAAAGCTTTTCCAAAAGTATGTTAAAAAGTGTCTGCTTCAGGTCTGTCAAGTTCCATGTTGCTTTTAATCTTGATTAGTATTATGGGAGTATTCTCTGGCCCTGGTCAAGCAGAGGGCTCGTCTTACCTGGTGCTTAGCCACAAATACAGGATAAAAAGCTTTTCTTACTCTAGAGTTTGGGGCAACAGTGGGCATTTGAGACAGGCAGGATGGCATAAGGAAGGCATTGCCTTCCTAGCGAGCTGTGTTATTTTTATACTAAATGACAAGCCTTGAAGTGTGTTGGTGTAAATTTGGTAGTTATTAAAGGGAATAACTGAAGGATCACAGGCACATCTCACTTTACCTGCCAAGATTATTTCGTCCTAACTGCTATTGTCCAAGTCTCTCTGCAATTTTTTTTATTTTTCATCATTCTATATAATTTTTACATACTAACTGAGAGGATAAATAAATATCTTCCCATCATCTGCAAAATCAGTCACAACCCTCCCTCCTAACTGTTTTTGATTTTGTGCTGTTACTACTTGGTGTAGTCATCCATATTGCTCAGATAAAATTCACTATAAATTATGTTTTACTTTAGCGGTAGGATTTGGTGTCCCTCAATGTCAAGGGACATTTGCTCTGAGAACCTTTTATCATTTTCATTTGTAAGCTACTCTCTTGGTTGTTGATCTCACGTGAAGGTACCTTGATCCTCACTCTTATACTCCCTGATGCTTGGAACATAACTCTGAATTGCACATTGCTCAGGAGACTGTTAGAACCACTTAGAAAATATTATGGCTAAAATTTACTTATCTGTATGTGGTTATTTATTGCAGCTGTCAACAGTTTCGAGCTTTTCCCTGACAAGATATTGAGATCTGGCAAAATCAACTGTAGGCAATTACAAGCTTTCTATCTAAATTCCACCTGAGAATTCCTTCAATATTTAGATATTTAGTGTCTCTGCCTTTCAATTAGTTTTATGAAGAGTTAACATATGCAGGATGGAATGTCACATGTTGCTCAAGACAATTTTTGTCTTTCCATTTTCATTTCAAACATATTCTTGTTTATTTTTTATTCATTTCATGAGTCAAAAAAAAATTAAGGCAGTCAGGACTTTAACTAGAATCTAATAAAGTCTGTTTCCTTAGTCTGCATCTGTTATGTCCTTGCTTCTCAA
Organism: Callaeas wilsoni; assembly: GCA_013398955.1. NCBI lineage: Eukaryota > Metazoa > Chordata > Aves > Passeriformes > Callaeidae > Callaeas > Callaeas wilsoni. The sequence goes on along the minus strand of VWPU01017853.1, from coordinate 34,845 downwards.
ACAGATTGTTAGCAACAGATATCTCTTACAGAAAAAAACACTGGTCTTTTCTTTCTTGCTGTGAGGGAAGAAGGAGGAAAAGAAGTAAGAGATGCTACATATTATGCTTTGAGAAAGGCTTTTCACCTGGTCGCAGGCAGATAGATATGTTGGTCTAATTTTCAGAACTTAACAACTGGCAATTAAAGGCATCAGTTGGATAGATATCTATGACATCTGGGGATGCTGCCTAATGAAGGCTACTGTTTAGGAATAAGTGTAGTTTAGAATTGATGCATGGATATTAAACAAAACATATACATGAGCTTCCAAGCAACTGTGTTCCATCTACATGGTTAGATCTCCCCATGGAATAGGAAGGAAATTGTCCTATCAATGGTGCTTGAGTGAAATGTGCTCTCATACATCTTGCAGACATGCACTGAGTGAGGTCTGTGCATTGTATTTCTAATTCCTCTAGAAAGAACTCACAAAGTATTGCAAATATTGTTTGTTAATTTTCGTTCTGATTCATGTTGCTGCTTTGTGTATGTCAAGGTACAGTGTTCTAAAAGTGCAACATCAGGTATTTTATTATTTGCTTCTCAATCTTGCTTACCTACTACAAAACTGATTTTAATTTGGGAGATGAAGAAATGCTTTGGGTGTTCATTAACATTGTCATTGATTAACAACCTCACTGCACCCCTCAGATGGAGCGTGCCCTTCCCAGGATTGCAGTAACATATCCTTCTGTCACAAAGTGCCAGAAGGAAGAGCAGTGCCCTTCACACACATGATTGCCGGGCTTTCTGTCCTCGTACGCTTCAATAAAACTGAAGAGGAATGGCAAGAAGCATTGCCACAACTCTTTCCTGTCCTGTTTTTTCTTCATGCCATGGGCTAGACACCCCATGCTGCTGAGTACAGAAGGATGGACCTGGCATTTGTATCCAGCAGAAAAGAGAGTCACATTTCCAAGACTTCTGAGAGAGAGCTGAAAGGAAACACCTCATTTAAGTGGATGCTCACTACTGGCAACCCAGATCTGAGCAGGAGACATTTCTTTTGTCACTAGGTTTAAAACAGCAGTTTGGGTTTTGAAGCAGTAGCTGGGGGAGCCATACATGCAGGTCTACTCTCCCCTCTTCCAGGGGAAAGCAAAACTCCTTCTCCAGAAAAATATCCATTCAACTACTTGAGACCTTCATAGACGTTGCTTCCTGTGCCTCCTGGTGAAGCAATACATCTGTGCAAAGAAGGAAATTGTCATCCATCTCCCCAAAGACAGCAATGAAGAACCACACCTCTAATTTACACCAGTTTCATTTGGAAGAGAATGAGTGAGAGGTACTTATTACCCAGACCAATCTTAGTTGGCAATAGTAGGCATTTTATATGAAAACAGTTAGAGGAAGGAATTTCCCATTATCATACTTCCAGCTCTAAAAAATTGCCATCCCACCTATAACCTGCAAGGAGCTGAGACTGTTAGTGTGTGTCAAGTGTGATGCATGTACCCTGATCAGGGAATATCTTCTCTGCATCCAGATGAGGGTTAGTCATGAGTTCAGCCTGCAGCTGCCAAGTGTGTCCAAGCCTGGGACAGTAGGGAGATCTGCACTGTTGCCACTCCCAGCACTTGTGGAGAGTCTTCTCTAAAGGTGAGGGTCTAACAGAGCTGAAGTACGTCCAGGGTAAAAGTGTCAGGTGTTCTCTATTTCAAAATCTTGTCTCTGGTCATTAAAACTCTCCCTGTGTCCCACTTTATGTATCAGCTGTGCTAGACTTAAGTTCCAGTGTCAGTCCTGTTTTGTGCTGCAATGAAGAGAAATTGAGTTCTATCTTTAGCCATGCATTTAAATATTGCAAACTTCCAGAAATGCCTTTAAAAGAGCATTTGTTAAAATATTCGTGCTAGAATTATCAACATGTGAATACTGTTTAAAGTTTGCAGACTTTATAAATTTATCCAAAGCATTAGGCTAATGTCCTACACACAGCTTACGTTTGTTTCTTACTTTAAGACAACTTTTTTTTGCAGGCTTAGTTTTTATATCTGTTAGTGCTCATTTAAGGAGATTTAAACACAAAAAACCTGAGCCAAAGACAGCTGCTGGGAAACTTATCTGATATGAAGACCAGAAAAAATTTGAACCCAAACAAAGTGTGATTGATATACATAGCATGTACTATGATTACTTTTCTACTGAAATGAGCTAGTGAGTAAAAACTAATAGTTTTATTAAATATTCTGGTATTTGATGAACAAATCAAACACAGAAAAAGAGAAGTGTTTAAGGAAAGTTTATTGTCTTGACGTTGTCTGATAAAATACACACACCAACTTGTAGTTTCTATTCACAAGTAGCAAACATTGTAGGTAATATCTGCAAATTTTTGTTATTATTTTTAAATTTCCACAATATTCACTGTGGAGGTTTTAATTAAATAGGCAGATCCTGGAATTTTAAGACTTGGCTTCCTCTGCTGGAGTGACACTCATGATACAGAGAACAAAGCGCAGACTCAAAGAAAGGTTAAAGTAAAAGGCACCTCTGGATGCCATGTCGTCCATCTAGATGGCAAATTACACCCAGCTGCTCAGGATTTAGCCATGTTTTAGACATCCACAGGGATGGCGGTTTTGCAGTGTCTGGGCCACATGCCTCAGTGTTCAGGTAGTCTCATGCTGAGAAACTTGCATTATACTCGTAAGGTACAGCAAAAAAATTGTGTCTTAGGGTAAGTGGAAGAGTAAATAGAATTAATGCAAAAATATACTGTCCATTTGTCATTATGTAACAAAAATAAACAAATAAAAAACTCAACCCACACAATCCCCTCTGCCCCTCCTCAAAATACCACCCTGAAAATACAAGTCATAAAATAACGTGTCATATCTAGAGTAAGACATAGGAATGGCAAGAACTTGACTTTCAAAAAGTGCTAGAGAAAAAGTGAATTTGAGAGAAGGAAGAAAGCCTTAAATATATGCTCTCTGTGAACTCTCGTTCACCAAAAGATACTCAGCAATGAATCAGCTCCTGCAGGGTGGTAAATGCTAAAAAATTGTAAAGAGGAAAATAAGAGCTGGGGGGAGATATATCCATTTTCACATTCCTAAGCAGCCACAGGATATGCCTTTCTCTGAAAAAAACCAAGCACAAAAGCTCTCAGAGTTGATAAATAAATTGCAATTAAAACTTAGAAGATGTTAACTGAAAGGAAGGGGTAAAGAGGTCGGTATGCCCAAGGCTCCAAAAAGCAAAACCTCTGGTAGATGACATGAACAAAGATTACCACACATCTAATGATGACTAAGTAGCTAAGATACCAGTGGGACTTGAACTATCAGTTATCTCTTCCAGATCTCCCAGATACGGAGTAAAAACCTCAAAGGTAACTATCCAAAGATATGGATAAAAGCCACAGACACAGCTTTCCCAACATTGTATCAACATATGTCTCTAGAAGCTGTTCTTATGAGATACTGAGGACATGGTGATAAATGTAAAGCCAGTATATTATAACATGGTTGCAGGGTTTCAAATGGAATCTCACGGATTCACAGAATGGTTTTGGCTGAAAGTTACTTCTTGATATTGTAATAGTCCAGTCCCCCAATCAAGCAGGGTCACCCAGAGCAGGTTGCCAGTGATCATGCCCAGTAGGGTTTTGAATACCTCTGTGAATGCAGATGCCGTAATTTTTCTGGGCAACCCCAACAGAAAAGAAGTGGGGTCTGCGTGTTCAGATGAAATATCATGTTTTAATTTTTGCCCAATGTGTCTTGTCCTGTCAATGATATTTATACCCTGTAAAAATGTAAAATGCACATGTAAAATGCACATGTAAAATGCATGAAAAGTAGTTAAACTGGGGAGAATTCAAAGTCAGGCAATCCAAGAAAGAAAAGTGCATACATCATTCTGAAGGATAGAACTGTCAGCAAAAACTGCAATGAAGATATTTAGTTGACAAGAATATATCACCAAATTGGAATAACTAGATTGTTGAGTATTTATGTAAGGGTCACTGTCAAGAAAAAGAGGAGTTTCCTAAATATTACAGACACCATATACTAGCCAGCTATGAGTCAGGACATTCAAAATCTACTATGCAGAAATGACACTTAGAGGAAATTTCAAGAACCGTTTTTGCTGTAAATGACGAAATACTTTTTCACATTAACTTCAATTTTCATTTCCAGGCAGCGTGCCCACAGAAAAATCAATGACACACAAAGACACCTTAGTAAGTGCTGTATATTATCAAACAAAGAATATTAATTTGTCCATGGTGACATGCAGTTTTTCTTGGAAGACGATATCCTTCCTTCCCTGCAGAAGTTCATCTGATGTTCTCTTCTCATTTTGAACTGTATCTCACCTGTAAGCACAAACTCATCTCCCATCTGTGCATTGACAGCTCACAGACCTGCTTTCTTCTCCCAGTGCCTTTTAGTCCCAACTAAATTCTTGTCCTGTTTCTCTGATGGGTTTCTATGGATAAGCAGCCATTGCCTTATGCTAACATGGCTAAAAGTCCCACTCACACTCACTATTGAAGGTCTCCTTAATGCTTTCTGTCTCACAGCTGGAGACATCAGCAATACATTATAAAATCATAGGAGCATAGAATGGTTTGGATTGGAAGGGACCTTAAAGCTCGTCTCATTCCAAGCCCCTGCCTGTCTTAGCACTCACCTCATGACTATCAACTTTATACCAATTATTTTCCCTTACAGAGATATGCTTGCATGCTAATGCTTTCTTTTCCAGTTTAATTAGACAAAGTTTTTTTCCCTATCACAGACCTCTACCGCTTCCCCCAGCATGAATAATGAATTTTTTTACAGACTACATAAATGCATCTCAAATAGACTCACAGGGGTACTGCTGGGCAGGATTTGTAATAGCAGCTCATTTAAGAGGAAAAAGAAACCATAAAATCGTCTTTGTATATTAATATTCTAAGAAAGAACAATCAAAAAAGGAGAAGGCCTGTTCTCTGGGTAAAAAATAACTTTGTCATGTAACAAAGCTTAAGTGTTCTGGGTCACCAGGTCGCAAACAAGATAAATTACCAGAAATTGTTTCTTGATATAATATAGTCTTGATGTAACAAGACTATATTGTTCATAAAATCATGGAGAGATTACCTTTAAGGCATTGAGGAATGAATGCCCAAACCATGTTTTTTCTCACTGCCTTCCTAAAGAAGAATAGTTCTAATCATATGTGTTCTAATGATAATTATTCTAAAACATCAGAAGGAGAGACCAATTGTGTTGCACAAAGAGTTTGTTGCATTTTGAAATTACTCAATAGTTGTAGACACTTGTCAAGAATTCATTGTTTAAAAATCTCTTTAAAAAAAAAACCTAAACACTAAATTTAGCATATAGTAATCTGCAACGCCGCTATTTTAAACCATCACCAGGAACCCCTAGCATGAGGTGGAAGATGAAACTGGAGTTGTCCTAAAACTAGATTTTGGCTCTGCTCAGGAGAGGTGTGAGGCCAGTGCTGCCCACTGTCCTGCAACACACCCTCCAGCTCTACCAGGGTTTCTGCTTGGCCACTGTGCCACTGCGAGGTGCAGCAGTCCTCTGCAACATGGACACAGCAGCAGCCTTTAGACCTCCATGTCCAGGGGTTTCCTGGTGGGAGTTTAGTGCATATTGATGACATTTGCTGGCATTTTCACTTCATAGAGGCACAGATGTGTTTGCTTCTTGTGTTTGTTGAATTCTTCTCTGCTGATGTGACTTTGTGGTCTATCTGTTTCTCTCACTGACTCATGATCTAGGAGAAAGCAGTATGCATCACAGAGCTATGTTATCACAGTTAGAGTTTACAGATCAGTACTGACTCATCAGTTGGACAAGCAGCAAAAGTGTTCTCAATCCATTAAAATATTTTTTTTATTCATGCATATTCTGAGCAAAGTGTGTGTCTATTGTTTCTTCTGAATCAATTCAGAATATGCTGGCACTTCTGCTGTATTTCTTTGACCTGGAATTTTACCCGCACTGGAGTTTTTCTGTTTGGTTCAAGACAAATAATTTTTTTTTTTCATAATTGTACTCTATGTTAATTATCACAGACACCTGTGAGACCTAAAAGAAAGACTGAATCCTTTCTGAATCCTGGGTACATCCTGTGCACTCTAAATGTAGATGCATCACTTGAGATACGTTGGTGATAAGCAGCACAGTTGCAAGACCAAGGTGATTGCCATCAGCCAGGAGCTCCTGCTGGAAAGCAGAGCTCTGAACAAATTGCATAAAATTAGAGGTAGTGGGCTTCTGAGGAACTGCCATTTTTTTTCTCAAGTTCAGAATTCAAAGGTAATTATGTGCTCGTCTGTGCTGGTTTTGACTGGGACAGAGGTTTATTTTTCCTGTATTAACTTGTATGGAACTATGTTTTGGATTTGTGCTGAAAACACAGGGATGTTTTCATTACTGCTGAGCAGGGCCTGGGGGAGCCAAGACCTTTTCTGTCTCTCACTCCACCCATTCCACCAGCAAGGAGGCTGGGTGTGCACAAGGAGCTGGGAGGAGATACAGCCAGGAAAGTTGACCCTGAATGACCAAAGGGATATTCCAGATTATATGGCATTATGCTCAGTATATAAAGGAGGAAGACGGATGAAGGGAGTCAATGTTTTGGAGTGATAGGCTTTGTCCTCCCAAGTCACCATTATGTGTGATGGGGCCCTGCTCTCCTGGGGATGGCTGAACAACTGCTCAACCACGGGAATTAATTCCTTTTTTTCTTTCCTTGTACGTGCAGCTTTTGCTTTTACCAGCTGTCTTTATCTCAAGCCATGAGTTTTCTCAGCTTTGCTCTTGTGATTCCCTCTCCCATCCCAGGTGACCAAGGCTGGGTGGGGCGTGTTGATGGCTGGGGTGAAACCAGATCCAGGCCATCAAAGGGCAGTTGTCTATTTGCCAGCAGGGAGGTCAACTCTCTACATCACCAGTGCCTTCTCAGGAATACACGACTTGACTCTGCTTTTCCCCTTATCTCTCATTCCCTCCTCAGCCTGTTGCTTTCGTGATGACCACCCCAGCCTTTCTGCTTTCCCACCTTTCAAGCCTGCCTGTGAAGTCCTTGTGCCTCTAACCTGACCTGTGCCACTGGTGGCAAAACAGCTCTATGGGTCCTTCCTCCCTCCACAGTTTGGCAGGCTTCCCGATGGGGAAATGTGGTTGGGGAGTAAAGTGGCGTTTCAGCCTTCTCTCACAACAAAATCACATGGAGCTGACAGGCATCTCTGGTCTCCCATGCAATTGTGGAATAAGGCCCATCTCTTCCTGTTCCCATACTTTCACACCAAGAGGAAGAGAGACAGGAGAACAGCCAGTTGGAGAGCTGCTGAAAAAGGAAGGTCTTTCTTCTTCATGTAACCTCACACCCTCCATAGCTCTCAAAAATTAGTCTCTACATGCCAGAGTCTGTCCATTTTCAACACCTGATTTATTTCTCTTAGTGCTGCAGGATAATACATTAATGTCTTGAGTCCAAATTCATGCCATCTTTATGTCGTGAAACTTTATTAGATGCTTCTGCTATCATAAAACATCTCTCCCTCAGAGCCTTCTCTCACCTTGAGCATATATATGAAATCTCTGCTGTAATAATGTAGTTAAGCAAGACAAGAGCCTTGTAATGGCCCAAGAGAGATCTTTGTGCATGTAAGTGTGTGCATGGGTGTGTCCTTGTCTATGCACACACACATGAATAAGGATACATATAAAGGCAATCTCTGGATAGGATGCTGAGAAAGCAGCACAGTGATTCATCTTTACCAGGACTGCACAGCATGTGACCAGGGCTGAAAAAGGATGCATGAATTTTTAAAAATACCTAACCACTGCAAGAGCCTGATGAAACGTACATGGAACTTCTGCCCAGCCTTTTGGTACATAAGAAGGTTAAAATTCTGATTTTGCTTATATTCCCAGGGAAAAATAACTCAACAAAAACCTACAACATTTGAACTAAAAGGTACGACACTGTTAGCTCCTTCCTCTCTGAAAGAAAAGTCTTCCATCTTGGTTGTAGATGCGACATTCTTGGAAACATTCAGATGGAGTTGGGATGGGGCTCTGAGCAACCTAATCTACTCAATATCCTTGCTCATTACAGGGGACTTGGCCTAGATGAATTTTAAAGTTCCCTTTCAGCCCAAACTGTTCTATGATTCTGTGAAAAAATGTGGGGTTTTCACCTGTAAATCTTCATGCATAACTGATTGAAGGCAGAAAATTCAGCTTCTTATACTTTATTAAAGCATAAGGACACAATGTCTTGTGCTATGAGGACCTTAAAATAATGTTCAGGATTCTGTAAGACCCTTACTCTTTTTCCTTATGAGAACAGGTTGTGCTGTAACAACTGTCTTTTCTGTTTCAGAGAAAGACAGTGAGAAGTGGCATTTGTCAGTTAGAGGTGCTACAGACCTTTACCACCAAATTGTTGCCATTGGTATCTAGATTTGGGGGAGTGATAGCACTTTTTCTTCTTTTATGAAGATGTATATTGACAAGTCTACATTTTAATCTGCATTTTAAAAAGGGGATATACTCGGGACAGAAGATTTTCAGGTACATTTACATGGTTACACTGCTCTTGACATCTCATCTCCTTTGCGATGCTGCCAAACAAAGTTAAGTATGTTATTGTATTAAGTGTAAATTAATATAGTTATTATTTTCTTCCGTATAAAACCTGGAAGTATTTTTCTGTTATTCACAGGAGTTCATCATAAATCATTTGTTTAGCAGAACATATTAAAAATGGCACAAACAAACAAATTTTATGGGAGGTTGTACCAACATATGAAAAAAAATTACCTGAGTCCAAACTGTCTGAGCCTAATAGTATTTTGCTCTTCTTTGCTTCTCATAAGGCATTTGTTTCCCAGTGTGATAAGAAAAGCACAAAATTCCTTGATCTCTTCAGAGAGAAGGCTCTAGCCTGCTCTTAGGGCTGATACTGAGGCAGACCAGACCAGAAGAGAAGGCTGTGTTGGAGAAGATCCAAGTGTTTGGTAGAGCTGTCTAGGCTCTTCACAGCATTGATATGAGTTTTGTTGTCAAGCATACAGAAGTCTGAAGATGCCATACCATTAAAATGCATTATTCAGTTCCTTGCTGTAAAGTATTAGGATTTTTTCCTCATAATGTTTACTTAGAACCTTGTGATGCTTGTTTCAGAGCATGACATTTAGCATAATGGGAATTGAGTTCAAATTAATTTGAAATATTTTTGAAATGGCTCTGAGATTTGACTTGCTCAGAAACTGATTATTCACTGTCATTATATTCTCCAGAGCCAGTGATGCTAATGCCATGGTGAACTGGGGTGCGCCAGGTGCAGGTTGGTGTTTCCTACAGATTTGCTTGTTGATTTGACGAGATGCTCAGCTGTATTGAGTTTTGATTATGAAGATAGGCTGAGAGAGTTGGGATTGTTCAGTTTGAACAAGAGAATGTTCTAGCAAGATGTTGTATCCCCTTCCAGTAACTGAAGGGAGCTACACGAAAGTCAGAGAGGGACTTTTGACAAGGGCATGTGGTTATAGAACAGAGGGGAATGGCTTTAAACTGTCAGAGGGCAGGTTTAGATCACATAATAGGAAGAAGTTCTTTACTGTGAGGGCAGTGAGGCACTGGAACAGGTTACCAAGAGAAGTTGTGGATGCCTCATCCCTGGCAGTGTTCAAAGCCAAGCAGGGTGGGGCTTTGAGCAACCTGGTCTAGTGGAAGTTGTCCCTGCCTATGGCAGGGGGGTTGAAATGAGATGGTCTGTAAGGTCCCTTCTAACCCAAATCATTCTCTGGTTCTATGACTCAAAGAATTAAGAACTTTCACATGCACAATACGAAACTGTTAACAGAACATTTTCCCATATTTTTAGTAGGACTGTCTCATAGCCTTTCTGCAAAAGAATGCAAGTCTATCACTACTTGCTTCTACTCTATTATTTCGCCTCCTGAATTTGTCATTGTGACACTATGTCCCAGTTGCCCATGGGTTATGTTTCATGAACATGTCTTAAGCTATTTTGAAGACACTAATTCCCACTTCCTTGTACTCCACCAGCTGTTAATTAGCATGGTGAGAGGAATCACAGCTTACAGAACTGATCCCAGTTTGACATATTTTTCACAGAGCTTCCTCTAAACTGATTCTTTAATCAGTTCACTATTAACACTCTTGCAAGAAATGTCTATAGATATTTGTGTGGTTGTCTTTTTCTCATTGCTTTTGTTTGGGGCTTTCTTGTTTGGTTGGTTTTTTACCAATGGAATTTTGAGATCTCCAGTGAATCTCTGACGTAATTTGTTTGTTTCTGCCTGAAGTGAAAATTTTTCCAGCTTTTTCCGGCATATTTCCACAGATTTTTCTATGGAAGTTCCACAAAATTGATTTTCGCCCCTACAAGATTAATCAAGCAGACATGCCCTACTACATGCAGAGTAAAATCAAGGCTCTTTTGTTAGCCTCTACATTTCAATTAGTAACAACTTTCAGAAACTGTGAAATCAGTAATTAAAATATCAAAGTTTAATTTCATGTTTGTAGTCCTGGCTAAATTTTTTAAGATAATGCAAATAAAATATCGTTCAGGCTTGCACAGGGTAGGATATGTTGCTTCCTCCTGCTCAGTTCCAGAACATGTGGTCTCTGTCTGACTTTTACTTTTCCAGACAGTATGCCATACATTACAGTAACTTTTCTCTTGCTACTCTCTGTGATATGAAATTTGCATCATCTAGTCCTAGAGTTTATACCATAAGAACTCTTTTGCAGTATATTTTCCACACAAATCATGATTGACTTGGAAAATGGGTTATGTCGCTTTCTACTTTCTTGAAATTTGGACCCCTGTTTGTCTGCTTCTCAAGTAGCTACATTAATTATGGTATGCTAATCCAGACAATTGTAAAATCAACTGTCTAGGTACTATTAGCAAATGATCAGGAATATCCATCTTAATTTTGGGTGTTTAAGAGAAAAACCCCAAAAAGCAAGAGAATCAAGACCTTAAGCTTGTTGATCCTGTCGTCAAACAGGCTTCAAACTCCAACTGCAGATTTATGCCCAGAAGTACTCTAGCTGCAAAGCTAAACTTTGCCTCACTTTGCCTCTGAAAAGTGGCTCCCACTGTAACCATTACTCCAAATTAGCCTTCAAATGCCACTAGGTCCTCAGTAGAAAATAATGTAAACTTCTGTGAGCAAACACAGTCTTTTGTGGCCAGCAAACACACTTGCAGAATGTTACAGTAGGAAATATTAACACTGTGCTTATTCCTTCTTTCAGTGACAATGGATTACTATCATTATTACACAGATTTTTGCTGCAGTGCTACGAATGTCACTCCATCATTCGGATGCAGCCCAGAAAGCCAAGTGTGCCCTGGGCTGCATCCAAAGCCCGTGGGCAGCAGGGGAGGGAGGGGATTCCGCCCCTCTGCCCCGCTCTGGTGAGACCTCACCTGCAGGGCTGCCTCCAGCCCTGGGGTCCCAGCACGGGAAGGACATGGAGCTGTTGGAGAGAGTGCAGAGGAGGGAGACCGAGGTGATCAGAGGGATGGAGCGCCTCTGCTATGAGGAAAGGCTGAGAGAATTGGAATTGTTCAGCCTGGAGAAGAGTAGGCTTTGAGGTGACCTACTTGTGGCCTTCCAGTCCCTGAAGGGACTCCACAAGGATGGACAGGCCCTGTTCACAATGTCATGGAGTGACAGGACAAGGGGTAATGGATTCAAACTGAAAGAGAGGAGATTGGATATTAAGAAGACATTTTTTGTGAGGGTAGTGCCACAGGTTGCCCATGGAAGCTGTGTATGCCCCATCTCTGGAAGTGTTCAAGGCCAAGACGGACAGAGCTCTGAGCAACCTGGTCTAGTGGAAGGTGTCCCTGCCCGTAGCAGGGGGGTTGGAGCAAGATGATCTTTAAGGTCCTTTCCAGCCTTCTGTGAAGATCAATACATAATAAAGTGAATGATCAGTTCACAAAAATGTAAATAAACCATCCAAGGCTTAAAGGGGACCCTCTCATCATTTCCTGTTGCTCGAGTATGGCTATGCTGTGGCTACCTGGTCAAAAAAACCCACAACAGTCTCAGCCTTGCGTTGTGCCTGTCCTAGAAACCATCCCAAAAAGTGGCATTGCAGTGCTGTTTCTAGAAGGTTGATAGAAGTCTGCATGGAGTCCCACAGCTTTGCATGAGATTGGCTTTCTGGCTTTCACCTCCAATAACTTCGAGAGCGGTACATCAAATACCCCTGTAAGCAGTAGTGTAATCATAGCTGCTCGGCAATCCACAGTCATAACCACTGTAGTGTGGTTCTCCTCATGAAGTACACATCTCAGAAGTACTTTTCTCAAAAGTACTCATTTCCTTCCTATTTGATTTAAATGGCAGCAGCTGCCAAGTGTTGAAACACTCGAAATCTAAAAAAAAACCCCAAAACTAGAGTGCCAAGTTCAGTAGTTTTGGACTTCTAAGCAGATTGTTATAGAAGATCAAGAATACTTCATGTTTTAAGAATGTTTTCTCATAGTTTAACCAGCATAAAATTTTGTTTGCCTGCCTTATTCTACTTTACACATTTTTTTCATCTTTTTGCATTTTTTTTCATTTTCATCAGCAGCGTCTCTCCTCTTTCTTAACATGCTGCTCTCTCTGTCCTAGTTGAGTGGGCAGTACTACAGTCCTAATATTAGTCCTTTCCTCTTCAGGCATAGGATTTTAATCCACTGGGATTTGCTATTATCAATGTGAAGTACCTCTCTCTAGTGTGTTTCTTAACACAATGGAGAGTAGCTGCCCCAAGAATTTGCACAGTCTGCCAGCTCTGAGCAGTCTGAGACCTATCTTAATGGTTTCATAATGACTCCCCTTCTTACTCAGAGTTTCTGAGATCCTAGTTCTTCCTATATCCTCTTCTAAAACTACACACTGATTCACTGAAAAGAGAGCTAAGAGATTTGGTTATAGACAAAGCAGAAAGTCTGACAAACTATAACAGAATAAAGAATGATTTACTTCTCATGGAGTTTCGTATTTTTGAGAAAATAATCTAGCAATGGGATACTGCAGTTGTTCCCGTGCCACCTGATTAACAATCAAAATATCACATTGGATTATGACGTGGGGACTGAAATTTTAGACACTGTAAGTTGTTACCTCTTGAATCAACTTGTCAGAGAACTGGCAAGGAAAAAAAAAAGTTGGAATAGCTGTAGAAAATCCAAGCAACCTGGCTCAATCCGTAAGCCTCAGACACATGTAGAACTTGCCAGAAGGTGCTCAAGAGCAGTATTCTTACAGAAGGGAAAGAAAACCCCTGATGAATTAATATTTTATTTAAATGGGCTGGGTGTGGGTGCACTCATCAACATGAAAATAATGAAACTTGTTAGAGGGAGCTTGGGACTAATAGGTCAAAATATAAATCATTTGCAAGCATCACGGATATGTTATTTACTAAACCAAGTAAATGTTTACAGCAGATGAATGAGGACTGTAAAGAGAACACATGCACAGACACACACAAAAAGCAGCTGGGTTCCACAGCAGAATCATGGTTATCCAGTTGTAAGGCAAGGCATTTTCTAACACAGGAATTGAGCACAAGTGAAGCATAGAGACACCAATGATATTTTGGGAAATTAGACACAAAACCACTATAGGGCAGGCAAAGACAAGAACTACCTAAAGACATAAAAACAAAATAATGAGTATATTTTCATTTATTCTGGAAGCTGACACCATGCTGAGGAAGCTGTGGAGTTAACAGACCAAAAAAAAAAAAAGTAATACCTATAGCTGTAAAGTATTGCACTGCTCCATTTTTGGCACATGAAAAGTCAAAAGAGTTGCCTGAGAATAAAAGTTTGGTTTTCTCAGAAAACTGCTTTGAATGAGATGCTGAACAGCAAAAAACTTTCAGGTCAAGTTTGAAAATAACAAGATGTGAAATAGCTGAGATGGCAGCAGTGGTGTGGAACTTCTGGTCAAATCTGCCCTGACAGAGGACTGTCTGATGTCAGGTGTGGCCCCAGATTCTCAGTGGGTGTCCAGGAATGGACCAGAAATCTAACTGCTACTAAATCTGATTGCAGTGCCGGCTAAATGTATGACTACAGCAATAAAAAAGAGAATCTGATAGCAAAGACATCATACTCAGGAAGAAACAACAGTGGTTTTGTAGGAGGGTATGTATCACCAGAATTACTAGTTTATTCTGAAGCAATCAGATGTGTAAGGTGAGTCAGTCATACATCCCCGTCAGAAGTACAAAAAGCTTTTTACGGAGTCTCCTGTGAAAGCCTCATAAAGAAACTAAATTGTCATGGGAGGGTAAGGTTGACTAACAACCAGCTAACTATTGAGAAACAAATGGTAGTAATAAATTGTGATGTTTCACAATGAAAGGACATTGTCAGCAAGATCTCCCAAGAACCAATGTTGACCCTCTCGTATGTGACCTAGAAGAAAGGGTTGAACAGTGAGATGACAACTTTTGCAAATGGGATATAAAATAATTGACATTTTTCAGAGCAACTTCTGGCTGCTAGTCTTATTCTAAAATTTGCATGGTATGGACTGTCAGAGTGCTAAAATGGCATTCAACAGTGACAAATGAAACATAGTGTGAAGAATATGTAAATGAACATAATGTGAATTTATATGTGAAGAAACTGCCCTACCTGTGTTTTGTAGGTTAGATATAATTGTTTAGGTCATAGATGTTAGAACCATTAGTTCCATATGAGAAGCAGCAAAAAAAGGCAAATAAAATACTGGAACCTATTAAGAAGGCAATATTTATGGATCTTTTAACAGATCATGTGGTTTTAATTTAAAGCTTTTCTTTGGTGTTGTGGCTGAAATAGTATTCCTACAGTTAGATGAATTGGAAAAGCACTGAAAGCAAACAAAAATTATTCTGCAATTGCATAGATTCACATATTATTTATGAAAAATAAATCCAGTTCTGGTTGTCTGCCTTGGAGTGATTCTATGACAATACTGTATTCCCCATCACCTGCTTGATCTCCAGTGTACCTTTAAATTGCAAAGGGGGGGGAGAGAAGCCGAGAGAACTCTTCAACGCAGCTAGCTTGACCTTGTAACTAGAATGTTTTGCATTCTTTTCTCTCCCAATTCGGACAGTACTTGTTGGTTAGAGGACCTTTGCTCTCTAGCTTCTTTGGCTTACAGCAGAGAAAGGACTGTGATCTGCCTCAGCGGCTTCTGTTCCTTTTTGGACTGTTTTTGGCTTGCTTTTCATCCGAGACCAGCTACCATCTCCGGACCTGCTCGGCGGGACCCTCCAAGGGGTGCATCGGACCCTGCCTGGCCGGCCTGGCCCAGCTCAGGACTGCAGGTTTTACCTACAGAAAGAACTCTAAAATCCATAGTCCTCTTTTAGGGGATGGGGAGGGGGTTTCAATACCCTTTTTTGCCCCATGACAGCAGGGGACTCTGTTTGTTAAATAAATAGTGTTTTTCACTTTCACTCGAGAAATTATTTTCCCAAACCCGTGGGGGAGGTGTTGCCGGGACCTGCTTGCCTGGCAGGCAGGAGAGAGAATGAGACACCCCTCTGGGGTTGTTTCCTCCTGGATTTGTGTCCACACCGGCACATTGTCTCATGTGACGTAAAAGATAAATTGGAAAAGAAAAGAGGATGGAGTCTCTGTGACAGGAGACTTAGCAGCTCTTCTAGCAGCAAGATATAATTGTGGATGGGGACTTGTAAAATTTCCAAGAACAGGAAAAGGGCTGACTAGGGAATGAATATGCACTGTTTCTTAGGACAAAAGGCACGTGAAACTCTTAGATAGCAGATTTAAACCAGACAATGGAAGCATTTTCCTACAGAACTCATTGTCCAGCTCTGGCATAAATTGCCATAGGAGCCATGGAAACAAAATATTTGCATGAAATCAAGCGGGACTTAGACCAGCTCATGCTGGGCATGTCCACTGAGGGCCACTGAATGTCACTGATGGAAAGCTGCCTCCAGCTGAGGAAATCTTTGAACCACTGACATCAGAAACTGTGTTAGCCTAGGCAGCGTCTGTTTTCTATGTGACCTGTTTCTAGTGCTCTTTTCCAAAGTATTAATTACTTGAGACAGGATAATAGAATAATTGCAGCATTATGGGACTCAATCTTGATTTTCTGTTCTCCTAGGTCTGTTTCAGTCCTATGCTGGGCAAAACAGAGATTAAGTTTTGTCTTGGCCTCCTTGCTGCCACTCATCAAATGTGGGACGCTGGTAGTGAGTCTTTTGACAAGACCATAGTTTAGCTCATGATGGATTTAGTGGGATTATTTCTAGGTGTCTCACTGCTGTCCTTTCACCTCCACCAACTTCTCTTATGTTCTTCTCATTACTGGAACTTGCCCTCCTCATCTTCCTCAGTTTGGCAGGTATATGGCTCTGCTGAGTCAGGACCAGGCCACCCCCTCTCTCCAAACGTCCAGGAATCCCAGGACTTTTTCACCAGGAAGCACAAAACCTTGCAGGCCCTGTGCTCAGAAGAGTGTACAATCCAAGAAGCCCCTTCATGTAATGGGGGATTTCCCTGCCGCACCAAATGAACCCTCAAAGCAGCGACAGGCACAAGGACACACAAAAGGCTCAATCCAAGTAAGAAGCAAGACACACCTTGGGAGTAAGAAATTCAGGTATGGCCATATAAATTCAGTCCGTTCCCTAAGCATGTTATATACCACAATTTAAAAGTGTATAATCAGAACTTAGGAAAGGAGTGTCAGCATCATAGAACATCGTCTTGACACATAATTTCTCTTGAACAGTCTGCTTCACACACTCCTACTGTTTGGGTCTTGCTATACTAAACATCTTTCTGCTCAGACTGTGTGAGGACATTTATAAATCTGTCTTGTCAATTCATCTTAAACTCCCATTTTAATGATGGAATTGTTTTAAGTCTGAAGATGAAAATACCAAATCAAACACCTGTTTTGAAAATCATAGAAGAATTTAGTTTGGAAAAGACCTCTAAGATCACTGAGCCCAACCATTAACCTAACAGTGCCAAGTCCATTACTAAACTGTGTCCCTGAGTACCACATCTACAAGCTTTTGGAACAATTCCATGGATGGCGATTCCAGCACTTTCTTTGGCAGCCTGTTCCAGTGCTTGACAACCCTTTCAGGGAATAAATTTTTCCTGTATCCAATCCAAACCTCCCCTGGTGCAACCTGAGGCCGTTTCCTCTTGTCCTATCTTGTTACCTGTGAGAAGCGGCTGATCCCCACCTGGCTAAGGCTCCTCTCAGGGAGCTGGAGAAAGAAATAAGGTCCCCCCTGAGCCTCTTTTTCCTAGGATAAACACTCCCAGCTCCCTCAGCTGCTTCTCATCAGACTTGTGCTCCAGCCCCTTCTCCAGCTCTGTTGCCCTTCTCTGAAATGTGCTTCAGAGCAAAACAGAGAAAGAAAAAAATAAAAAACAACAAACCAAGATTCAGATGGGTAAGATTGTTTCAGATGGCTGGATCATTTCTAAAGCAAAGAGAAAAATGTTTATGAAATTTGTGAAATCCCCAAAATTTATTTCTTTTTTCTAAGGAATTGTAACAGCTCTCTACTAGTATCCTTGGCATTGGAGAGAAAGAAAGTGTTTAATACTGCTATTTTTAAAACCCTGTAACTTAAACATCTAGCCACAGTTTAACTTTCTGTTACTAGGATTAAAGCAAAAAATGCTATTAAAAGTGAGCATGACTCACCAATTTAAGAAAAGGAAAAAGAAGAAGCAAACCTAATAATACTATTTGTAACTTAAAATGTCATTTTCAACAAGACTCATAATCTCTCAAATGCAAAGTTGAGTCTACTTTCTCTTGAAAAAGAAATGTTGACTATGAAATATGAGAAGTCTGACCTTTAAAAGCAGAGTGAACAAATTTTGGTTGTTCAGTTCAAGTACAAGTACACTGAAGGAAGATAACATCTCTCAAGAGTAAAGAAAACAAATGCAAAGAGCAAAGTGTTGTGTTCTCTTTCCACCAGGTAGGAAAGATGTTGATCAACGACCTTAAGCTATGGTACAGCACAGGCATGAGAAAACATTGTTTGAATAGAAGTACTTCAGAAACTTGTCTAGAACAGTCATGTTATTTTCATAGCTTGGTGTGATCAAGCACATGCTGACAGGCGCTCTGTCAGAAATAGTGTAGATATATATGATTGTGCCTTGAGGAAGGAGGTAAATTATCATCTCTTGATAGCTGTTCTAGCTCTGTGTATTTTTATGAACAAGAAAGTATTGCCATTGTTTATATTGCCCTCTGAAGTACCAGCTGTTTCCTTCCCTCATTCATTAACTGCTAATATATTTTTAAAATAGCTCCATTTAAAAATAGCCTGTCATAATCCCTGCCAGTTGTAATTTAATTGGAACCTTACCCACTATGATTTAATTTTTTAAAATATTCTTATTCCTTTGTACTTGCCCTTAGTTATGATAATCACTGGCTTCAGAGAGACCAAGGCGGAGTTCTTTCTGGAAGTATCACCATCAAAAGAGGGAAGACAACCACAATATTGTCTTTACTCACTATTGGCTTTTTCAAGCCAGACAGCTTCTATCTCAGCTCCTACATGAAAATCTTCCTTGACAAAAGTCTTTTTTCTGGGTAAATCTTTTATTCTCTACCAGGGCTCAGTAACGAAGTGAAAGACTTTCTCAGAATGGGATAGCAGTCTCCAGTAGTCTCAAGGAATTTCCCTGAAAATCACTCTTCAAATAGGATAAATATTTACAAGGGGAGAATATCATAAGCCGACAATCTAATACCTTTTAGGGGTTGATTTTTGTTTTGTTTTGTTTTTTGTTTTTTGTTTTTTGGGTTTTTTTGGGTCTGTTTTTTTTTTGGATGATGACGATCACGTCAGTTTAATCAGAGACTTGCAAATAGCTCATGTTGATGCTGTGTTAAATATGGCTTTAGGTCTTGGCCTGTCCATGGATTTCCTCTGTTCTCCCCAAACATGGTCACCTCCCACCAGAAAACAGGATTTACAGGATTTTCCAATTTCTCTGCAATCAGTTTTGGAATATCTATAATCTGAGTATCAGAACCTGGACTCTTTAGGCACTAGTTTTGTTTCTGTTCCTAACAAATGACACCTTGGGAATTATATTCTTTCTTTTGCAATGCCTTATCTAGAAACTTTTTAAGACTCTCCTTCCAAACAGCTGATTTATCTATTGTGTGGTGTTAGCAAGTGGAGGTGAACAGAGCTGTTGAGTGGTTCAGTGGCTAGGCTGTAAAATACCATATGATTCTTTTATGTACCGCACTGACAATGTTTTCTTTCCCCTTCTGTGCAATTACAAAGTAAAAACATCCTGAAAACCTTATCTGGAGTTACCTGTAAAAATGTAATTAAGTTCTTTTCACTGAAGTAGATTAAATCTCCATTAGATTTGATCCTTACAAGAAAGAAAATACAAGCCTCCTTCAGAAACTGAAAACCAACACATAGGATGCAGAATTTAACCATTAGATGCAGGAGGTTCCAACTTCTCAATTGCTTTGAAAAACTGCTTGGAGCAACATTGTGTCATGGACTCCCAAACTGGTGAGCTGTCTTCTCCAGATCCAAGAGTTGTGATACTCATAATCGCATTTCTCATAAAAGCAACCATATTTGGAAAGTGGTAAAAGGCAACGTCCAGACTTTTTAAACTTCTCGTTTATTTCTAGTATCCGGCATTATATACTTGTATGTCTGTCCCAATATAAGAATGGGAGAATGAAAGCTTTCTCTGTGTGCTTTCTGCCCCAAATAGCTGCACTCAGGCAAGCCGTTTCTCAGGCACACACTTTTTTCTTCAAAGTTAAAAGCCATAGGAAGGTGGAGAAATTTTACTTTCTGTTAAGTGCATTTACTTCTAAATCTAAGTGGAGAAAAAATATCCTGGAAAATAATTTTCATCCTATGCAGTTTATCTAAAACGTTTTTGTGGTCAGTTATACACAAAAAAATAGTGTATTTATCTACTTTTTCATATACTGCAATTAGTGTTTCAGTGTCTAAACACTAAAAGTGTCCATACACTTAAAGTGATTTTGTCAAGTTCTATCAGATTTAACAAAGCATTAACCAAAACCAAAACAAAGACTTGCTCTGTCAAAAAGATATAACCTATTAGGGAGTCCTTTCAAGAGACCAGTGGAGGTTTTTAACCTTGTAAACAGATTGCGACTTCTGATACCAGGCATTTTACGTGGTGAAATAATAATTTTACCCACTAATTTCCTGCTTTGCTTGTGCATTTTGGACCAATTTATTTTAAAATATTTTGAAATGCTTTAAGTTAGAAAATTCAGCTTCATGTGATCAGATTGCCAATTCTGGTATCACTGTTATGTGCTGAACCCCTCTAAGCCTCCACCCCCCAAGAGAATACTTTGACCATCTGGTATTAAGTACTACTTAAAGGCAGTCTATGAAATCAATCAAGCTCACAGTTTTGAGGGTCAAATTCCCTTAGATGTTTAAAGATGACTTGGTGGTGTATTCAGCAGCACAATGCCTTGGAAGCTGTGATTAGAACCTGCCAGCAGTCCAAACCTGCTCGAAATTCTCCATGTTCTTGGGGTGGCCTATTCAAAATGGGATTGGACAGAGCTTGGTAGCCATAGAACCATCAGTCAGAGCAGTAAGAAGAAGAAGAAGCAGACAGTGTTTGAATGAGCTGTTCAAGTGAGGGCACCTGACTGATTTACCGTACTCAGCCCAAAAGAGGTTGGACGCTTTGATCCTCTGCAAGGACATTGTCTTAGCCCAAAGACGTGAATCAGATTTTTTCCTTAAAGGTCTCTTCCTACTCTTGACAGCCTTGGTAGGTAACCAGGACTGTGTCTGGATGCCTTTTGAGTATCTTCAAATATCTGCTGCCTCCCTGGGTCATTGTCAAACACATGATGACAAAACTTCCTACTTCGGCACAGCCCTTGGATTATTACCCACTATTGATTTTCCGTGCAGGCAGTGACAAAGCTGCAACAAGAAGCCCAAGGGCAATCCAGAGAGACTTCAGGGCTTTGGGATGACTGGTTAAGGGATCAGGAGTGCAAGCACTATTCCCCTCTATCTTTCCAGTTAGAGGAAATGATGAGGAAAGAAACCTGAAGACCCAGCAGATCACTGCCTGGATCCATGACTGGTGTCACAAGCACAGTTTCAGGGATTTTGACCTTGGGCTGGGCTACATGACACCAGACCTGTTGGCAGCAGATGGGGTTCACCTTCCTCAAAGTGGAAAAAGGACTGTTGCAGTTAGACAGGTTCATTGCAACAGCTTTAAACAAGATTTGAAGGGGGAAAGGGAGAAAAACAGGCTTAATAGAGATAAGCCTGGGGGTGACAAACCTGTATCCAGATGGGGATCAGACTCTTTTCCCAGGTAACAAGTGACAGGATGAGAGGAAATTATCTCAGGTCACACCGGGAGAGGTTTAGATTGGAGGTGAGGGAAAATGTCTTCATGGAAAGAGTCATCAGGCATTGGAACAGGCTGCCCAGGGAAGTGGTACAATCACCATCTTTGGAGAAATCTACCCATTTAAAAGATGGGTAGATGTGGCACTTAGGGACGTGGTGTAGTCGTGGACTAGACATTGTTATGGTTGGATTCAGTGTTCTTAAGGTTCTTTTTCAACCTAAATGATTCTAGAATTCTATGAAATTTCAACTAATATATAGTAATTTCTACCACAGAGCTGGTTTTTAGTGCAAAACCAGAAGGAGACCTGCTTGAGCATCTTTCTCTGAGATTCAAGAGAAAAAAAGAAGTTCTGAAACAAATGAAAACTAGGCTTATATTCTGACCCCTATGATGAGATAAGAGCGCTGGCACAAGCATTTCTTTCCTTCGTTCCAAACCACCTTTTCACAGCCTCAGGAAAAAGATATTCCTTGGAACTAACCAGAACTGCACAAAAGGAGTAATTCATTCATGCCACCTGTGTTTCTTCTCCCAAGAGAAACAACTCTTACTGTTCAGGTAATTGTTATTATATAAAAGAGAAGCATTGAATTTCAATATGCAAGAAATCTGCTTTAAACATTTCTGGGCAATGAACATCTAAATATTTTCATCTAAAGAGGAATTAGATGGAGCTCTGAGCAACCTGGTGTAGTGAAAGGTGCCCCTGCCAACATCAGTGGGGTAACTAAAGGTTCTTTAAGTTCCCTTCTAACCCAGGCCATTCTATGATTCTGTGATGATTCTGTATACTGTTCAGCTCCAGCACAAAGATAAAAACTGGTAAACTGAGGAATTAGAAAATACAGATAATGATGGTTTGTCTTTCAAAGAAATTTTAACCTTTTAGAAAAATGTATTTATCTGAAAAGATTGCCACATATAAACTCACTTATATCTCCTAGTTGTTTGGGATTTTTCCTCAAAATTATATATATAATTGTATTTTGCTGGAAAAAGTGTACTTACAATTATACTCTGCAGTCTATTCTTCCCAGCAAAACATGTTATTTTCTAGACAACATTTGTTAACATTTTAATTTATCTTGCTTTTAAGTAATTTTATTAAATTTCTATGCTGTACTTCCATTTATGAATTTCAGTTATTTCACCCTATACAACGTGATGCTAAACTTTGCATTAATCTTTCCAAAGATCATTGTCACAAATATTTCTGCCAGTTTTACAGTAGCACTCTATTTTGAGCTACATGTGTGCGTATAGAATATAACAGGATCATAGTGAATTTAAGTTTCTATGATGCTTTTTGGGTTTTTTAAAATTTATTTTTCCTTTTTTATTTTTCATTTTTATCAGCTTCTTTTAACAAAAAAAAAAAAAAAAAACCAACAACAACAAGAAGTAGTATTTTGAACAGAGATACAGAGATTGACCTGTTCTCAGTCAGTCTCTGACCAAGCTAGTTCTGTGTGAGTGCTTGTGTGGCATACACTGAAAACTGGCACACCATATGTGAAGAACTTGCTTAATGTGGAGTCTCAGGCAGCAGGGTCTCTGTTTGACAAATCATGGCTCTGCTGTTTTTCTATCTTCTTCCCACAATTAGAAAATCAGAGTGTGGCCATCTTAAAACAATCCTGAAAGCAACAGCTTTGATTTCTCTCACGCTGCATAACATGCAGTGAATCAAGACCCAAAAAACCAGGAAATGGATTAGCCACTTCTCAAATCATAAGCCACTGAAATGTCTGGTTTTACACAAACATCAGCCCCAGAGGGCTTTTAAGTTTTTTATGGCACAGTCCTCAAAACTATGGTTAAGACATTAGTTTCCAACCTACAGTCGTAACGCCAAAGTGCCAAAGTGAGTACCTCCAGCTGCTCAGCATGTTCATCAAGAGATATTAAAGAGAGACACACTTGTATGAGTAAGAAGGCTTTTCCTAGTCATAACCTCATTTGAGCCTGGTCATCTAGGCCATGAGAACAGTGTCTCCCAGTTTAGTTTAACCTTCCAGACACAACTTTCATTTGTAGCAGGAACTGGCTCCCAGTTTCCTCTAAGTCCCCATTGCCTTTGAGTGGACACAGAGCAGCTGCAACTGAACAAATATTTGGCTTTTAATTCCCTGCAGGTCACGACCTTACTGTCCAAGGACAATTCCCAATAAGACATCCCACATCTCCTGTGCCAGGGGGAAGAACCAGAAAAAATCCCCATGATTTTGATTTCCTCTCCCTATGACCTCCCACTCTTTTGCTAAATTTTTGAGTGTCTTGCTGTGACATCAGAGGATGTAGGTTTACTGACTGGTATGTTTTTGTTATGTGTGCCAGGCTGTGCACAGCCAGTCAGCACCAGGCTTGTAGGTGGCTCTTCTCGTGTGCTTCACGTGGGTCCCCAGGGATAAGGTTTCCACCTCTGTGGAGTGGAGAACGTCCTCCCTAGCACTGCTTAAGCACATATCTAAATCCAAAGTCTCATTTTCCTCTCCACCCCGCTTACTTCACACGTAGCTTTGAATGTCAGACAACTCCACCTTGCAGCTGTCAAGACTATGCACAGACCTGAGCTCTTCATTCCCTGAGCTCAACCCTCTGCTAAATTAAGCTTGTTCTGGGTTCTCACACTGTGTTGATGCCTCTACCACATACTACATTTCCTCATCACACAGAACTTCTGGACAATGTTTTGCTCAAGTCAAGCTATGACTGCAACCAACCAACACCAGCAGCAGGTCTGAATTGGTGCTTCTTGCTGGGAATGGGTGCAAAAGATACAGCATTCCCTGCCTTCTGCCCTTCACCCAGACTGGCTGCTGCTAACAGGAGGCATAAGCATGCAAGAGGAAAGTTAAAGACAGAGAACTGGGTGGCATTTGGGTTATCTGGAAGCAGATTTCTGGAGAGAGCAAGCAGGGGTGGCAGCAGGGCTGAGAGAACAAGTGGCTGTCTGCAACCAGGCTGCGGCGCAGAATGTAGCTCAGGGCCTGCAGACATGGACTATACAGGGATGTGGCATGTGCCCAGGCCTTGGAAAGGACATGAAACTCAGAAGAGTCATAGTATAATATGTGAATAAGGTGAAATGGATATGCACATTTTACCTGAATTCCAGTTTTGTTAGCTTCACTCATGCTACAGATTACCTTATCCAATGGGATGCCCCTGTGGCTTTTGGGATAGTTTTATCTTGAAGCACACATCAGATCAGCTAGTGAAAAAATTACCAGCAGGATGGAGGGCAGTTCTGGCAGGATGCAAAATCTCCATTCCCAGGCTCCAGTCCCTCCAGGAGTGATGTCGAAGGAGGTGCCGCTTTTGGAGGGGAGGCAGCAGCTCCTTTCATTGCTGGTCTGGGCTCTGGAGTGAGTGGGACAGGCTGCTGCCCTGTCCATGTGCAGGACAGGAAGTCTGCCTGTCTCTGCTGTTGGGCTGGCAAGCAGGGAAGCCATGAATGCAATAACAAAGAATGAACTGCAGTGCTTTCAGTGCAGATATTCCTACAACTCTCTCAGGCTGACAGCTAGGGTCGATCAGAGCAGTGATGTGTAAGGTGCTGCCATGTGCTGCAGCTTCCCTGGCCTGTAGCCTTCCCCTTCCCTGAGATGGGTCCCTTAGGGGCCCCTTTTGGGACCTGTGCTATTTAATATCTTCACTAATGACACAGATTAAAGGATTGAGTGCACACAGCAAATCTGCAGATGACACCAAGCTGAGAATGCTACTGACACTCCTGAGGGACAGGATGCTGTCTAGAAGAAACTCAAGAAGTGGACCCTGTGAATCTCGTGAGGTTTAGCAAGGCCAAGTGCTGGTGCTGCACATGGGTCAGGACAAACCCCAGTTCCAGCCCAGGCTGGGGATGAACAGATGGAGAGCAGCCCTGCCCAGAAGGACTTGGGGGTGCTGGGGGTGAGAGCTGGACATGAGACAGCAAAAAAAAAAGACGGGCTAGCACCGTAAGT
>VWPU01017852.1:14931-71748 GCA_013398955.1 Callaeas wilsoni | reverse complement strand
GCCACAAGAAGACTCTTCTGCTTCAGCAATGGTGATGTGGAACGAGGAGAATGAGACCGTGCTTTCTATGGCGAGGAAGCTTCGGGTATATGCAGATACCATGCATGGTCCAACACATGCCAAAATCTCAGCAGTGGTAACAAATCTGTCAGAGCGAGTGCAGAATGTGGAAGACAAGATTGAGGAGATGCCTCAGAAAATCAGGAAGGAGATTGAAGAGACTTTCCAACTCTCATCAGTACAGACCAGAGATCCTGTTGCCAGATGCAGACATCCTCCAACATGGGAGAAAAGACACCTCCCATGAGCTGAGTTGTGTTTTTTCCTGTGTGACCATGGGGAAATTACGAGGAGGTGGCATGAGAGACCCACTTCTGTCCTGGCAGAGTGAGTGCACGAATTGAAGGAGGCCAATGTTGTCGACATTGCTTTATTCGGCACTGAGGCGTATAGGGGATTGCTCCCCCAAACATGTAGCTCAATTATCAAAACTTTTAACTATGTATACATTTTAGCAAATAAAGGAATCAATTATCAATTACTATTTTATTTTCTATTGCTTAATGATTATCTCACTTCTCATGTTAATTAGTCCATATGCTCAGTTTCTCTCTTCTTTTGGGCAGGTGGTCTGTGACTCAGTGGTCAAAGATGCCACTTCCAGGATTACCTCTTACTCATTTGAAGCTGATTTCAGTACAATTACTGAGTTGGTTTTATGAGTTCCTTCCTTATCTTGGGAGTCCTGCCAGATGTCCTTGCCATCCATAAATTCTGCATTCTTTGTGTCCATTATCAGTGGTACATCCTTCTTCCCAAGCTTATGTTAGCTTCCTCCCACAGGTCTGATCACTGATGCATGTCAAGCCCTAAACTTTAATTTGTTTTTCTAACACATGGATATTACTTAGTGCTTGCTTGCTTGCTGCTATCTGTTTCAGAGATTAAATCTCTCTTCGTGTTGATTAGGTCTCAATATTTTCCGCCATTCCTTTTTAAAGAAATATAATTTGTTCAGAAACACTAGGAAGGCAGGATACATTCCCCAAAGCACAAATTTACTCAACTCAAACATTTTCTGCAGGTAAGTCTCCTACTACCTCTGTTTGCCCTTTCTCTTGCACTCTGTTCTCTGTCATGACCAGAGCAATTCAACAAGCTCCAGTGCATAAAACACACACCTGTATCACCAGGCCTTCAGTCAAATCAAGCCAAAAGCACCACTGATGTCACAGAAATACATGATTCCTGTCTGAAACATTACCCCTGAGAAGGCAAATTCCTTCCAGGCTAAAGCCAGCATGGAATTAACTTGCTCTTGCCCACACACAGTATTGGGACATAGCATTGCAACAGTTCTTGCTGAAGAATTTTAAAATAAAAAAAAATTCCACATTCAATGTAGATTAGACTAGAAATAGGTTTTCACATGAGATTTAAAACAAACATTACCATTTCTGTGGGCTAAGAAGCACAGTGCTTATCACAATAGCAGTGAAACTCTGAAAGAATCGATGTTCCATAATGATGACATGCACCATTAATGCTCCATATGTTTTCCAGGAAAACTACTTACTGGGCAATGCCCTTTTTGTGTGTGTATTTTGCATTACCAGCAAGAAGACAAAACAGAGCTCAAACCCAGCTACAGCAGACTCAGGCTGAACATTAGCGAGATGCTACACTGACCTAACCCCACGCTGCTGCTGCTTCCTGCCGTTCCTGGCTCACTCTGCCCCCATGCAGTCACCCACCCACTTTGGTGCTGGCTCTGGCATCCACCAAGCATCTCGGTGAGCTGGTCCAGCTCTCCAACCCTGCAGAAAACCAGCTTGTTTCTGCTGAGCTTTCTCCCATTTTAACCAGGCTGTCCTGGCTGACAGAGGGGCTGACAGGCACAAGCACACAGGGAAGACTGAGCAGAGCCACCACTTCCAGTGGTGAGTTCACTCAGCCCACCCTTGGAAACCTCCATAACAAACCAAAGCCAAGCATGTACTGACAGACTATCACTGTGCATGTAACCTTTCAGCAGAACTCATGAAACTTAGAAGGAAAAGGCTTGTTAAAAAAATAGCAAAACTCTCCACAATTTATTTATGATAATTCTTATTTCTAATAACTATATTACCTCCAGGACCTGAAAAACAAGTTAAATAACATTTTCTTTAGAAGGGAAAACAAAATAAACCCGCAAAATTTTCTACAGAAGTTACAAGATTACATATTGAAAAACACTGGCCACATCAGAAATTGTAACAGCAACATGTTCCTGTACAAAGATTTTTACATCTAAACAATTCAGTCACATTGTAAAAGCATTGTTTTACTTTTATAAATATGCACACAAATTATTTGTAATCTTACATAACAGCCAGCTCAACACATGCCCATCACAGCCTGCCAAGATGGCTCACTTTTATAAAACTACAGAACAAAAAAGAACAATAGTACATAATTACTTTACAAATGGCCTTAGAGAGCCATTATATCATTAGTCCTGAGTGGTTCCAGCTTCCAAGTGTACTGCCACTAATCTTTTGAATACATTTTTATTAGGAACAAAGCAGATATCACTAGAGAAAAAACTTGCCAACTGAAGAGTGCTCCACTGGAGAAATCTAGTTCCATGCAATTCATTGAAAAGGAGGAATTTCCTACACCCATTGCCCTGGAGACAGCCAAAGGAGGAGCACTGACAACTGCTTCCATGGATGAGCTCCACAGTAACTGTGCTCCAAAAGTTTTACACCTTGAATTGTATCTGCCTTGATGCAATCATTTGTGGGCAGAAGACTTCCTAAGAGTCTGCCTACCAAGCAAGACAGATCAGTCAAAAAAGGCCAATAGGACACAGGGATCGGAACTTCTTCATGGCTCTGGATGTCCTCGAGGGTTCATAGACTCTGAAGCCATCTCTACAAGAACATGTGTCCACACCTCCCTAAGTGCCCAGTTCTCCCTTTCACTCCAGGTTCCGAGGAAGGTGATCTGCAACTGAGCTAGCACATATCCACGGTTCTGGCAGACACCTGCAGCTGCAGTGACCCTCTGCTACCTGCTAGTCAACTCCAGCGTTCAGCAAAACACATCTGACTAGCCAGAGAGAGCAGAGATGAAATCAGTACCTGCTCCGTCTTAAAATAGTAACTTCTACAAGACCATTTTTTCTGACACTACTAATTATAAAGCAACACTTTGACATGAATTCTTTCAATTTCTCAGTGCCCTTGTCCATCTTCTAAGTACTATCTTTTCAGTTTGACTCTATGAATGAAAGTCCCTTTCGGCTTATTGAAAAAAACCTAGAGCTACCAATTCTACTTCTGACTTAAAATACACTCTAGTTTGCTTTGCTTTGCTTTCCTCCTAGCCATGGAATGCCTCAGATAACATGCCCATAAAGAATACCTGTTTTATAGCACACAGGCAGGACAGGAATAAACACCTTTTTATTGAAATACTGTAGGTGCTGTTACCGACTTCTACAAGACCATTTTTATTTTACAATTACAAAATTGTAATTGTACATGGCCAGTCATTCCAGCACTGAAAGGAAAAAGTTCAAGTTCCTTTGCAATTATTCAGTGCACAGGTGAGAATGTCTTCAGATTTCAGTTCCATCTCCTGAAGCTGTCTTTGGCAGAGATCACAGTTACCACCTTATTTCAACATGAGAACCATATTAATCATGTGCAGCTCAGTAATCATGTAACCATGTCATAACAGCCAAATTTAATAATAAACTGCATTTTATAATCCCCTACTAAAATTTATAAACTATACATTGCTCAGGAATGACTTGCTTTAAAAAAGAGAGAGTAAGCATCATTAGCATACAAATAATTTCTGAAGATAATACAGATATCATGGAGCCACAGAACAGCCAAGGTTAGAAGGGACCCCTAGAGATTATTCAGTTCCAGTTTGCTCAAGAACAGTCAGCAGGACCCTGTCCAGTCAGGTTTTGACTGTCTCCGAGGGCACATTGTCTCTCTGGCACTAGGGAGCAGACAGGATCAATCATTTCCCTCAGCCTGCTGGCTACACTCTTCCACTGGCCTTTCCTGGCTCACACTCAACTTCTGGTCCACAAGAACCCCTAAAGACTTTTCTGCCAAGCTGTTTTCATGCTCATCATAGCATGCATTGGGGTGTTTCTTCCTAGTTGCAGGACTTTTCACTGAACTTCACGGTTCCCATTGGCCCCATGCCTCTCCAAACAGCAATGCAACTCTGTGGTGAATCAACCATTCCTCCCAGCTTTGTATGTTCTCCAAATGTGCTCAGAGTGCACGCTGTCCCACCATCCTTGTCATTAATGACAATGTGAAACCAGCGTTGCCCAGGTATCACCTGACTCTGCTTCCACATCCTGTGTGCTTTTAATGTTTGTGTTTGGTCAGGAGCTCCATATTCATCCATGCAGACTTTCTGTCACCTGTGCTCAATTTCCTGCTCATCTAGTTGGCCCACTCCTGAGCTTGGAGAATATAATCCTTACATATTAACCACGTAGGTCCACAGGTGAAAGTCTGCTCTCCTGGAGCTCACAGTTGCAATCCTAAAAATTGACTTGTTTCTTTCCCTTAGGATTCTGAACTCCACCATCTCAACCTTGCTGTCTCTGAGATCACCTCCTCAGACTCACATACCCAAATGGTTCTTTCTCGTTTGTAAATATGAGAAGCAGAGCAGCTCACCTTGTCAGCTCCTTGATCACTTTGCTGAGGAATTTTTCAACAATGCACTTGAGAAACCACTTGACTGCTTGTGTCTTGCTGGGCTGCAGCAGATATTAGGGTGGGCAAAGTTTCCCATGAGGACAGGGGCCTGCAAACACAAGGCTTCTTCCAGCTGTCTGAAGACCACCTGACCTACTTCTTCCTAATCAGGGAGCCCATGGCAGACACCCACCACAATACTGGTAATATAGGTCCTCCTGGTAATCCTGACCTGACACTCTCCCCTGTCTCATCATCCACCTCATGGCACAGCTCCAGGCATTCCTGCTGCTCTCCCACACAAAGGGGAAACTCTACTGCCACCACCCAGCTTGACCTTCCTGAAGGGCTTTTATCATCCACTGCAGCAGTCCCGTGGTGTGAATATCTTAGCTCATCTCTGTGATGCAATGGGGCAACAGACATAATATCCACAAGTGAGAGCACTTCCCCCACCATGCTGTCCTCTCAAAAATTCTTCATTTGTCTGTTAAAATCCTTTAAACAGCAATTAAATAAGATCCCTGGTGTATATCTTCCCCAGTCCCTTCGGTCACAGGCTGAAAATGCCTCACATGCACTGTTTAATACAGCTTGTACCTGGCAGGTATGAACAGAGCCATTACATTGTCACATTCAGTCCTCTGAAGCCGTGAATGCTCCACAACATGAGCCATGGTGTCAGGGGTTCGGTCATGGGCGGAGGATGAAGCACAGGAAAATGAAGGTGAAAAATTATTTTGGGGATAGCTGAGCTGCAACACTGTCTGCACAGGTCCAGACAGCAATCTGCAGAAATGCAGGTGAGGTGATCACTCAGGTTAGAGACCCAGATGGGATATTATTTCAGCAATCTGGACTGTTTTGCAGACAAGGTATTTTTACCTCACCATAATTAAAAGATACCTGAGCAATCCCTGGAAAACTTCTAGCACTGTAGTTGGTTCCCCCTCCTGCTGACAAAACAAACACAAACTGTATTATCTCAGCCGTGCAATGAGAACGGGAGTTATGGAGCTACCCTGAAGGGAAACTTCCCTCGGTGTTTAACCAGAGGGAACAGAACCATGTGAAAGCGAAGAAATAATCTACTTGGTAATTACAATTAACAGCATTTACCTCTTACTGAGAGCTTTACATTTCTTAAATATTTTCCAAACATTAATTAATTACTAAGGCAGGAGGGAAAATGTTGTTGCATTATGTAGAAAAATAAGTACGTTGTGATACACTAATGATTGTGTAAGTACCACTGTTCCTTGAGCCCTTCCATACACTTAACCAAGGGGTACATATGGCATATGGCATATGCTTATTCTCTCCTGTAGGGGCAGACAGCTCTTTTAGGGTTTTTGTTTTGTTTTGGTCCACTTACTTCCAGCCTAGGTTGCCAAACATGGATTGTTCTGCAATAGGAAGTGAGCTAAAAGTCAAACTTGTTTTTAATGTAGACTTGGACAAATACAGAGTCCCAGAAACCTAAATTCTAAATTTCACAGAGTTTAAAATACCATAATAGCCAAAAAAACTTCCCC
Source organism: Callaeas wilsoni (assembly GCA_013398955.1). Classification (NCBI taxonomy): domain Eukaryota; kingdom Metazoa; phylum Chordata; class Aves; order Passeriformes; family Callaeidae; genus Callaeas; species Callaeas wilsoni. The sequence goes on along the minus strand of VWPU01017852.1, from coordinate 65,489 downwards.
AGGTTTCCAAAACAATGAGACAACACATAACTCTTACCACCTCAACAGGCCATTCCACAAATCAAGGACACAATTCGCACTGCATGATCACTACTTCCAAAAGCAGAAACCTATACTTGAATTTTTTTTTCTAACTATCCAAACAAATGCTTTGAAATTAATAAAGACTGAGAATCCTAGAAATAATTAGAAATACTAAAAGCCATACTACCACTTTTCATCAGACTACCAGTGTACTGACCTTGTAGCAGAAAAAGGAAATTTACTTGCCTGCTCAGAAGACTTCCAAGTGAAAACTTCATGAAACACTGATTGTTTCAGACAAAAACAATGTATCCATCCTCAGGGAAACAGCCTAAAGAGAACAACTTTTCTTTTTCTCCATCATTATTAAACATACTTTCAATACTTGGGCACTCATAACTCCTCCAAACACTTCTCACCACTTTTCAAAGTTTTCTTTTTCATCTTTGCATGGGTTAGCTCAATCCACCTCTTGTAAGGAGTTCAATTTCCTTGGGAAACTGCTATTAAATCTTCTCAGAATCATCTTCCTTAGATAAGTCTGTTACAACTGTTCTAACCCCAAAAAGGCACATGACATAACTGAGAAAAAAATTTGAAGCCTATTGCAGAATCTTTCAGGTTCTCACAGAGCTCATCTAAATCCAGGCAGCACTTCAATAGTTTCTGTAATGGAATTAAACTGTGATACTGAAAATAGCAAAAGGATTTTCCACCCAGAGCTCCTCACCACAGACTTCTCAACAAGGTGGAAGCTCTAAAACCAAAATGCAATTAGCATTTTGCTTGTTATCAGTGTCTGAACTCTATGGTGATGGATACTTTATAAATACACAGAACCAGCAACACTCACTATCCCTCTTCCACCCAGTCTTCAGCTTTGCCCTCAAGAATACTTTGAAAAAAATTGTTTCCAAGCTTAACATGACAGAGAGTATGGTTTACTTTTGTAACTGCCATTTTACTATAAATGCTGAATTTGAAAACCCAATTTAAAATCCAACACTTTCTGCTTGAACTCATCAGTTTTCATCCTGCCTGACAATCTGAAGCAAATTAAACCTAAACTTTCATTTAAAGACAGAAAGAGAATTGGAGTAATTTAAGGAAGGCACTTTAGAGGAGGACAGTGGTGTCTGACTCATACTTTTAAGGATTTTATGTGCTAAGCATTCCAATGCCCTATTTTGTATGGGGTTGTTCAGGTCTGAATTCTAATTTTATCCTTTTATTCATTTTGTTAGAAAAAATTTTGATAAAACTGACAAGCAATGGCTACATCTGCTCCATTTAAACCAAGGAGGCAAATTAGGGTATTAGGAACTCCTTCTTTAATTCCCTGACTCACCAAGTCCTTTAGAAAGGTAAAGAAAACACATGGACCAGGTCTCAAAAATACTTAAGGCTTAACTGAAATAGGAAGCCTTTCACACTTTGAGATATCTAAATAAAGATGCAAAAAGAAGTAGGGAGAGAGGCTTTTCAGCTTCTGAAGAATTGTTTGCATCTTCTGATGACTACCTACCTTTACAGTTCTTGCTCTCTGTTTTCCATTTGCCAACAATGTGAGGATATAAGCATCTCCCATTTGAGATGCATTTGTGAGGATGAAGGGCAAAGCAATTAGATATTAGTGATGAGGAACATGCATGCCCAAGACCTCATGGAAGTCTACTTGCTCAGCAGACCACCTTCTGCAAAAATTGCCCCAAAATATCTTTCTTGATCTCAAATGGATAATTATTAAAATACCAGTGCTTCTCTGTCTGTGAACCTTGTGGGAGCACATGCAGAGCACACGCTGCATTCAGCTCTATTCCCATTAAAGAGCTCATGGCTTGCTGCCATCACATCCTGTACTTCAGCCATGGCTGGGAACCTGGAAGACCTTCCCAGCACAAAGTCCATTCCTGGCTTTTTATAGCTGCATGTCAGAGAGGCCCGAATCACTCACTGGCCCTCAGTGCTCTCCTCAGCTGTCACAGGGCCTTGTGCTCAAGTTGGCAGAGAACAAGGGCAGTGTTTGCAGCAGCAGCAGCAGCACACCAGGCTCCCACCAACTCCACAAACAGGTACAGGTCAGCAGTGCCAAAAGATGGTGAGGTCACTAAAGTGCAGAGTGCCACAGCTTCCAGCACTGACAGAGCAAATCAGATCATCGTTTAGCAAAAGCAAACTTGAACGAGGGTAGCAATAGCCCCTACTTCTGTATAGCATTGCTCACCCAACCCAGCAAGGTCCCAGATCACTGATGGCAGCATCTTCCAGGGCACAGCCGGGAATGGACCACTCCTACCCGTCTTTCTTACACTCTTGCCCTAAGCATCTGCTACCTCCACTCCGGAAAAGACCCTGAGACTTCTGTCTGACCTAACACAGACACTGCATGTTCTAAACCAGATCCAAGACAAGAAAACTATTGAGTTTTTCACAGGCTCCCAAACACAAAGATTAAGGGCAAATTAGACAAACTAAGTGTAATACTTCTATTCTACCTCATCCAAAATTGCTTTACACATGAGCCAACAATAGAAAATGGCACTTTGAGTTGTATCACAAAGGAAAATCTTGTAAAATCCCTTTCAACATCTTGTCAAAATCAGCATGCTCTGTGACTAGACGACTGTCAGGGTGATCTATAGCCCCCAGACAGCACTGTAATATAAACTAAATTGCCTGAGTCACAAGCAATGATAGAGGCATTCTACAGGAAATTGGAAATCAATTCTTGTCATCACTGTACATAACTCCTTTATCAGAGTTCCAGTTGGCCGGTGTAATGCAAGGGGAAGAAGCTGGGAACTGACAATCATGACAAGTTGAACAGTCTACACACATATCGAAGCACAGAAATTCTGTTTCTGGAATAGCACTTTGCATAGGGTACATGGCAGATATGAGCAGCCTGACCTAGTAAAATATCAAAGGCTAATCAAAGGTATGCTGCATCCCGTTTCATGTACCTTGGCTTTGGGCCTGAAAATCGAGCCCAGTAGTCTTCTTTGTGCAATGACTCCTGGCAGAAGAGATGGACAATCTTTTGCTAAATCTCATGCTGGAAGTCTTTCAGACTGGTACTGGGAGATTCCTTCATAATCACGATCCAGGTGTTGCAGAAACCAGGGAACCAATATCGGTATTGGCAAGCTTATTCCTAAGTTTGGCTCTCTGCAACACTTGTGTCAGGACTCAGTTGTTGGAATCAAATGATTAAGTCAGTTTTTGTTACCAACAAGTAGATTTTTAAGCTATGGGAAGAACCAATAGTTTGATTCTAAAAGCTAAAAGGAAATAAAGTCTAATACAATGCTATTCTTACAGCATGCAATTGCCCTTGGAGCAATGTTTTTCTGGGTAGATGCTCTACTATGCCTCATTTTACCTGGACTCACCAGCTAAATTCATTAAAATGAAGTACAACATCTGTTTCAAAAAAAAAGGCAATTAAGAAAATTTTCTGTGAAACAAAGAACATTTTCTATTTCAACTTCTTGCACAAAAGCCAACTAATTGAGCTCCCACACACCTAGAAGAAAGTGATAGCCATTTCCATACACAAGCTCACTTTCAACTACTTAACAAGGATGGATGCAGGAATATGATCAACTCATGCAGTGTCCAGCACAGCATGTTTCTGATTTTAATGCAGAAGTCCTAACCTAAAATACGGACTCCTTCCAAAATACAAAATCACAGCATGATTTGGGACATTAAAGATTGAATAGTTCCAAGTCCCTGCCATAGGCAGAGACACCTTCCACTACCCCAGGTTGCTCCAAGCCTCGTCCAACCTGGCCTTGGACACTTCTGGAGATGGGGCAGCCACAGCTGCTCTGGGCTCCCTGTGCCAGGGCCTTACCACCCTCATGGGGAAGAATTCTTCCTGATATCTTAAACTACACCTTCAGGTAACTGGAAGGCTGAAAATAGGTCATCCTGAAGCTTTGGCTGAACAATCTCTGCCTTTCCTTACAGAACTGCTCCAGCTCTGTAGTCACCTTGGTGGCCTCCTCTGGACTTGCTGCGACAGGTCAATGTCCTTCCTGTGCTGGAGACCCCAAAGCCAGATGTGTCAAATACAGTTTAGTACGAAGTGCTCTGCTTAAGTGTCACAAAGTCTGCTTCCCTATTCTCTGGCCTGTTTGGGAAAAGGTGTGGTTTCCTCACATAACAAAGATTTGCTATAAGACCAACATTGAGGATTCCTCTTCATGAGAGCTCAAAAGCAGGGACCATGAAGCAAACAAGCCAACATCACCAGCAAATGACCCCCATGCACCACACTAACCTGCAAAGCCTGGAACACACAGCAAGGGGCCAACAGGTCTGCTTCAGCACTGGCTGCAACAATGTCTGGCACTGGTCAGGAAAATGGAGAGCCAACGAGCTATCAGAAAACAGCTGAGAAGTTAAATGCTATCATCTTGAGCTAATTAGCTGGATTTAGTTTACATCAGCCACTGATCTTTTTATCTTAAGTATGATACTGTTTATATTGTTGAAAGTAGGCCTGGACAAAGAACTCGTTCATAATCAACTTTTGAAGCATGTGAACATTTTTCAGCTCATCTGCCTCACTATTCAGAAATATGGTCATTCCATGTTCATTTTTTGTTTTTCGAGTAGTTGGGAAATGAATGCACATTTTGTGGTGGGATAATTGCAAAATTTAAATCATTTGTGATGAAAAATATACCTTCTTCTCTTTTTGTTGAAAAGGAAGCTGAAATCAACAATATCCCAGAAAGATAGCCACTTCCATTGGCAAAGTCTTACTTGGTTTTAATTACACTGTCCACCCTTAATGATATGCCATTATTCACTAAACTATTACAAAATTAATCTGGTAGATAGGAATTTAGTCAGATGTTTGTTTGTTTGTTTAACATCATTACCCAGTTTTGAGTCCATGAATCAAAGGAAATGGGGTTTTAATTAAGGCCTGCAGAATAAGAAGGGCATGAAAGCCGAATTTAATTTGCAGAGCATAGTTGCACAATGTGTATTCCTTTGTGGCAAAGCCAGAATTAGAAGTTCCTGCTCCACTCCATCTCTCCCTTCTTGCCCTCATTAAAATGCTGCAGTTTTCTGCTCTTTCCCTCAGTTGTGCCAATATAACTGCATGCTGTGATAAATGTTCATCACTTCAATCATCTGGAATATCATTCACTATCCCTGCAACAGTATTGGTATTCTTTTATGTGCTTCCAGTACAGCTCCAGAAACACCACACTGTGAAAGCAGCAAATGCTGACCTGGGAAGTGATTTGATCTGCACAAAACTCAACTCAAGGATCAGTGTCCACAATATACCATTACATTAACAATGTCCTAGTTTGTTCTGGGCTGGCACATGGGCCTAACAAATTAATCCAATATGATCAGCTTGTTCTTTAACAGCACAAGTCACCACCTTCCAAAAGTTCACACTCGAGTACACTGGGTTTGAAAGGGCCAAGACTAAAGCTCACCCAAGTCCATTACCAGGGTGACAGTCATAGGTTGGGACATGTGGGTTGTCTGGTGGCTCACAATTTTTTTTGACAGTCTGAGTTTGAAAATCCCAACAAAGATTTCAGCCATCACAGAAAGATGTACAGCATTAATGCCATTGAGGAAAAGTGGCCAGCTCAAACTAGAGATTTTGCAGTAGCAGATGTCTCATTCTTGACCTGCGCTCTTACGCACGCAGCTACAAAAAAGCACTAAGATTAAAGAATTGGTAAATGGTGACAAACACAAATGGATTCTAGAAAAGCTGCAGAAGTCCGTAGAGAATGAAAAGTTCTCTGCCAACACCATCTGTCAGGAGCAGTTGCAGAGCTTTAACCGTCTTGCAACAAGTCAAAGGCAGAACCGTATTGCTTGATAGGTTGTACTATGCACAGACAGAAAGTAAGAAGTGATCCAAAAAGCATCAGTGTGTTAGAAACAGCTCAAGCAAGACAGGGTTATTGCTTATGAAAAGCTAACTGAAAAAGAATCCCATGCTGCTAATTATCTTCATTACTGGATTCAATCCGTACCTCTCCTTTCCCTCTCCAAACTGAAGTTTAACTTACAGCATCAGTTAAAGAATCCAGGAGTGAAGTATACCTAGCAAAAGTTATGCAAGTCATGAATCTTCTCTACAACTGTCTTCATAACCATGGGAAAATACTTTATCGCTGCAATAATCCCCTTTAAAGCAGACTACTAAAGTGAACAGGCATGATTGAACAGTAACCACTCTGCGTTTTGTTTCACTCCTTAATTTAGACACTTCGTTAACTCCCAGTTATTGCTGAAGCACAACGAATTTTGCTTGGTAAGTAATTTTAAAGACTGTTTCTCCATATCTTAAAAGGTCTGAAACAGAGGTTAGAAAAACTAATAAACTTAAAAGTATGGAAAGTACCATCAGAGAGAAACCTTTTATCAATGCACAGCATTGCAGTGAGACACATCCCAACATGAAAAAGTAATTTGCATGTTTACTGATGCATTGTGGATATTTGTTCAAAGCCTTTATCATAAGCTGTTAGTTACACAGCCCTGATTCATTTAAGTTCTGAAAGTTTTAATTACTTCTGAGAAAATGTTTTATGTAGAAGTCACAAGTCACCATGAAGCAATAACTTTCCCTCTCTTCTTATGATTCAAACTCTCATGGGAAAAAGTCCTGCCTCTTAGACTTGGGCCAAGAACACACCAAACAGAAAGCTGCAGCACTGGCTGTCGTTCAGCACCCTGCAATTGTTAGCGCCCAAACTACTTTACAAAGACAACACACATATCCACATTTTGTGGATTAACCCAATCTGCAGAGAAATAAAGTCATTTCTTATGGACCAATAGCTATGGTAACAACCAGGAAAAAAAGAGAAGGGGGGGAAAAAAAAAAAAAACAACAAAAAAGAAACACAGCCACAAAGGTTTTCCAACTGTCAGAAAAGCGTGGCTGTGGCAGTGTGGAAGCCAGCAAGATGAGCAGGTGAGCCTGCAAGGCCCCTCTTCAAACCTGTGCCTGCATTCCAAGAGCACAGATGGCTACCAGGCAGGAGCAGAGCAGCTCACATTCACCCACACATCGGCACTGACACTGGGGACAGGGGTTCACTGCTCTGGCCAGCACTGACACTGGGGACAGGGGTTCACTGCTCTGGCCAGCACTGACACTGTGGGGACAGGGGGTTCTGTGCTCTGGCCAGCACTGACACTGGGGACAGGGGGTTCTCTATTCTGGCCAGCACTGACACTGGGGACAGGGGGTTCTGTGCTCTGGTCAGCACTGACCCTGGGGACAGGGGATTCAACACTTCTGGCCAGCACTGACACTGGGGACAGGGGGTTCTGTGCTCTGGTCAGCACTGACACTGGGGACAGGGGGTTCTCTGCTCTGGCCAGCACTGACACTGGGGACAGGGGGTTCTGTGCTCTGGCCAGCACTGACACTGGGGACAGGGGGTTCTCTATTCTGGTCAGCACTGACACTGGGGACAGGGGGTTCTCTATTCTGGCCAGCACTGACACTGGGGACAGGGGGCTCACTTCTGCCACTTGCCCTCTGGCCACTCACTCCCCACATGGCACCTGTTCTGTGTCCCAGCCCGAGGGGTGACTGAGGCACACCCAGCTGAATGGAATTGGACAGTTTTCTCTGCAGTTCTACAGTAGAGTCATGGCTTTACCTGCCCTTTTTTTGCGATCTCACTGCCTTCATTCCAGTGACACTCTGGGGATGATGCGGAAAGCTGACTTTGGCATGTGTGATTTGATAAGATCACACATTTTCTGTGAGCTTCAGCATGTTAATTCTTATTCTCTTATTTTACAAAATTAAGCCATTGGAGTGCATTCTTGTGGCAATTCAAAAAGTGACTTTTCTGAAAGTTGCACCTACCACATGAATTAAGTAGAACAAACCACTCTCAAACTTTTAAAAGCCCAATAAATGTATTTTTGTACCTATGCTTTTAGCATCTTCTACATGATCTTTGACTTTTGAGTAATATCTAATTCGTTTTTCTCCATTTGCTTTTGGATTTCCAGTTTTCACTTCCATATCCTGTTTAGGACTAGAGCAGCAGAAGGAAGAAAAATGGCTCATGTCTTGCTGTCTGTAGCCTGGCAAGAGGGAAACACAGGATCATTGGGCAAAAAATTGCAGTTCTGTGAGGATTCAATTTTTGCATCAAAACAACTAATATCCTGTAAATCTGAATAACTAAGCATCCACATCTTCAGATGCTTATCAACGCTAAAATAAACTTCTGTGTTCTGTCATAACTGTTAGAGATATCTATTGTAATAATTCATGTGTTTTCATAGCTTGGATACATAATGATCCTAGAAAGCTCTGAACAGAGGAAGAGCATAACACATGTGAGTCAGAAAAAGTGTATTAAAGGTTTGTTTAATAAGTGTCTTTAAAGTTCCATTTGTCTGGAAATGTGTATCACGTCAGGCACAGAAGCAATCATTTGTAAAGAACTTGCAAGTAGCTGCATCATTAAATGTACCTGTGACCTCAGTACACAGGGTCAAGGCAGAACTCCATCTTCACCCTCTCTTTTCCCATCCCAATGTAAAGTTCCTTCAGTTTTTCCTGGATCTGCCCCCAACATGTCTTATTGCCTGTTACTATCAGCTGACAGATGTGTGCCCTCTCAGTGCCATCCTACCTATATATTTTCAATAAGCCAAACAACCAAAACAGTGAAAGTCCTAAATCAAAGTGAAAGAAAGCGAAAGAGTGATAGTCTTCACCAGTTAGACAGAAAACCAGAGCAAACTGCATGTGATGCTTCTTTGTTACCATAGCACGCCCAAAATTTCACACAGCTATACTGTAACTTAGGGAAACCTACCTGAAGGAAACGCCTTTTGTCCAAGCTCTGAACTCAGCACCACTGGTAACAGATGCACTCTTGCCAGCAGGGTTACCCCTGCGCTGGGGTAAACCAAGCAGCTAAGCATTCATTCAGCCTTTTCCCCAGCAAAGAAAACCCATCTGGACAAGACCATCAACATATTTAACTGATGTTACCGTGCCACTATGTTTCAAATATGAGAAAAAAACTCATTCTGCAACAGTTAAACTACAAACTTCTTAAAACCTGAGTACTACTTGAGCCTTTACAGTCAACTGTGGTTGAGATACTTTAAACAAGCACTGGCTGCTCACAGATTAACCCCTAAACACAGTTAAAGGAATTCAGTACGGATGCAAAGAGCTGAGCTGGAAAATTTAAGTTACCACTGAGTTACCCAGGTACACGGAGTCTGCAATATCCTTAATTACCTACATCCCACTATCATTGCTGTGTCCTTAAGAATCACACCCAAAAAAAGGAACATGGTAAAAAAAACACATGTCACTGGGCCTCTCCTGCCTGTATATATCAAGTAAAACCAATCATTTAATGTTTTACTCTGCTTATGCAGCTCTTCACATTGCTCTGCTAAAAGCAATATAATGGCAGTTCCTGAATGCTGTTGCAGGAGTTACAAACTACTGAAGAAACACTACTACAATACCATGACATGTGATGGTAGCTAAACCATTCATATTTACCAACCAGGATCACGCAGATGGTCAGTTGTTGAAGTTTGGCTGAGGGTTGCTTGCTAAGCTGCTCCAACATCTGCATTCAGGATCTTAGGAATAAATGCTGAGGTCACCCTGAACAAAGTCCAGGAGGTTGGTGTTTCTAATTGTTCTGGATGTTTTTGATTATCAAGCCTCAGTAGGAACTGCAGTGCAGTATGATGCTCCAAAGAAAAGGTACCATGTATTTTTTTAATGCTTCTACTCATGCTCTTGACAGCATGTGCTACATCCCATCACTGTACCATGACCATTTCCTGATAGTTATTTGCCTCTGTGGTATATTGGATACAACACAGTGAATCTTGCAGAGGTAAAAGGAAGAGTAACAAACAATTTTACAGGACACTTCCCCTCTCCATATACTGGAGCAGATTGTAAGTGTACAGCACTGCAGTACAGAGCACTCAAAAGGTTAAGAGCACCCCAAATCCCCCCTCAGAACTGATGCTGCAGCGCCAGCCATGCTTCACTGTGACCCTCACTGTGCGGAGCAGGAAGCAGTTTTCTTCCCCCATCACTGCAAGTCTTGGCCAGGAGTCCCAAGTGACAGATTACCCTGCTGATGGATCTCGCTCCACAGAAAGCGCCGGAACAGCCACGTCGGAAAAGTGCCTTCCTGCCACAGGAGCGGAGTGATGGAGCCGGAGCGCCGTCAGCCGGAGACGCATGCCTGCACTGCCTGCACTGCCTCTTCCTCTGCACCCACCACACCGAGCACAAAACTGTCCCTTCAGCAGCAGCACAGCCTTCACATCATCATGCACTTCATGCAATTATGTTCAGAATGAAAAAAAAGGAATTTTCTCTGAATTATTTTTACCTTTTTACCGCTATTTTTCCCATCTTTCTAGTATCAGTTCGATTAATTCTCCCTTTTCCTTAAATCTCACAGAAAGGGATTTTCAAAAGCACTAGATCTTCAAGTGGGTTCTGGAAAAATCCCTCATCCAGAAAAATACAAATAAATCCCTTACCTGCTTTGCTAGTACAGTGAGAAAGATAAGCATAAATCCAGCTATAACTCAAATTCAGTCTTTTTACAACCTAAAAAGTCTATTGAAAAGGAAGATTGATGGCTGCTTTACTGCACATTACCAGTAGTATTTATTTATTTCTTAACTGTTAAGTTAGAGAGATATTCCTCCTGGTGAAGGTTTATCTCTACCTCCCTTGCAGTCAAGTAGGATGTGATGATTCCATCTATTTCCTCATTCTCTGAGGCACCTTATAAACCTGCCAGTGGAGAGCAGCAGAACAGAGGTCTCCCCAAAAAGTACACTGAAAACAGACATTGGTAGCTAGAAGCTGGGAAATCAAATTATAAAACCCCTGCAATCCTGTTGCACTGAATGGCATGAAACAACTTTCTGCTTACAACTTCCTGCTTACAACTTCTACTGCTTGATCTGCCAGCCCTGCTCCTCGGCGTTCCCTCTCCTCTTCCCCATTCGAGCACACACTGTGGACATCTGTATCACGAGACAGAGAGACAACTAGGGAAATTGTTCTTCCTGCACTAACAGAACACAGAGGAACTGCTACAGTCCACTCTCCTGGCCTCAGCTTTAGCACACCAAGCGTGCACACCATGTTCATTGTATGTTATGCTGGCATCAGAGAGCTCACCCTGACGAGCAGCTCCATGCAGCAGGCACAGCTCACAGAGCTGCTGGCAATCAGTCACTCCCCCCGAGATCTGAGACATTACAAATCCACTGGGATGCCTCCATTCTCTAAATATAGCACATGAACTAAATTACGTGTCTTCTACACTCATGACTTGTTACCCCCCCACCACTCCCCCTAATAAAACTTAAGTTTGCATGCTACTGCTGCTACAGAGCTGGAGACAGTGTGAGGGGAAGTAATTTTAATACACAGGACAGATTAGAAGCAGTCTGGCCTTCCAGCTGCCCAACAGGCCATAAGCAACCAAAAGCTGCTTGCAACACAGCAAACCAAAACCACACAGCAGGCTTTGGATATCCGGCTGGGACAGATTTGAAATATCAGCTCATCCTAGCTCATGTCTGTTTCTAAAGGCCTGATGAGGACACGAAGCTGTTCAAACTTCCTTTGCTTGCCTTATTTCACATGACCCCAGACTACTGCACAGCAAGGGCTCAGCACAGGGCAGTGCTCCTGCAGAACTGCATCACTGCAGCACTCAGCCCAGGATCCAGCTTGCTGAGCACTGGAACTGATGATCAGGAGCTGCATAGCTTTGAGTGGCTAATGAGGTTGTAATGGGGCATTTATCAAGTGATTTTCAAAGTAAACATCATTGATTTCCTTGCAAAATGTAGCATTTAAATGACACCTTTGGGGGTGGTTCAGCTACCAGGTCCCTGGGGAGCCAGAACATGCCACAGGCAGCATCCTTGTCAGTCACTGCAGGCACTGCAGTCTCTGTGTCCATCCAGCTGTTGCCTCCAGCTGCATGTAAGGACCATTACAATGAAGCAAAGCAAGGACTTGAGGAAGTCCATCTTCCATCTCAGATGAGTGCTCTAACAAGCAGGTATTTGAACACTTTCAGCGGTGCATCTCTTTCATGTTCAGAAGACTCATACTAGGAGCTCTCCTTGAAAGTTTTAAAAAAAGCAAATACGTTTCAAGAAAATAGTTTTCTCATTCTGAGAAGCCAGCATTTTCCAACATTAAAAAAAAAGTCACTGAATAGTACACAACCAGCTACAACTATTATCCTAAATTATTATCCTATTCCTCTGGGCACCTTGGGGGAAAGTAATTTCATCGTGTTTCTCAAACATGTTAAAAGAAACTTTCTCTACCCTTTCCTCGACTTGGCCACTCTGCTTTTGTGCAGTCTCCTTCATCAGCAGCAGCTCAGCTCTTCCATGGCAAAGGAATTAGAACTGGCTGGATTTGGTGACTGTGGGAGGGAATACACACTTGCCTGCCTTGTGAGACTGGGCTGCTCTCAGCAACTGGAGACAATCTGCAGTTCCCCAGACAGAGTAAGTCTTTGTGCCATTAATAATCTCACTCCTTTTTCCCAAAGGAAATGGATTACAGAACTGTTTTTCCTTAAACCACCACATGGTTCACAGTCTCTTTTGAACCCTTGCACAAGCAGGCCACAACAGCTAGCCTATCAGCCAGTTTTTCAGCATGAATTTCCATGATTTATTTCTAGTCTTACCTGAAATTATGTCAAACTGGTTTTAACTGAATTATGTCAATCACAAATGGGGCTGGTGGAAACAAATAACAACCATATAGAAATCACACCCAAAACAGGCCCAGATCCCAGGTTAAGGTTACGAAAGAGAAATCACTGCCAACCATTAGCTTAAAAACTAGGAGTCACAAAATAACAGACAGTTAAACCCCTTGAGAGTAAACCACTGAGGAAGAAGACCATCAAAAGCCATGACAAAACAGCTGCACGTGAGGGTGTTTCGATAGACCACCACTCTATAGTACCCCCAGATTTGTTACTGCTGCTCTAGTCAAAGCACAGTTAGCAAGTGAGCACAGTTAGAAATGCAAAATCAGGAGCATGCACACACTCTGCTGGCACTGCACAGCGCATTGGTTTAGGTCACAATCGACACCACTCCACTGATGCAAATTAAATGCAGCTGCAAGACCCAAAAGGACAAGATGGACAAAGTTGCTGGGGAAAAGAAACAGGAGAATGAAACTCAGCAGCCAAGTGTTATTCATGAAAGACTATTTAGTGAACATTTCAACGTTCATCTTTTATTTTTGGAGGAAATCCAGAATAAACATCTAAGATCTAAATAAAAATTAATGAAAAATAAAGATGTGAAAAAAGCCATTTATCTGCGCTAATGGCTACTAAGAGATTGTCTGTAGCAAGCAGTTATATTCAGTGATAGCCACAGTCTCGATACTTCAACAATAACTGAAGGCTCACTGAAAACTTTCGGAGTTCCAATGGTTCTCCTAGACAGATTTTAGAGTCTGCAGGCATTTATGTCAACTCAGTAAAGCAAGTACAACTGTCTTTTGCTATATCAAAAACTGAAAAGCTGCCAGCAATACTTATGCATACTACAGAAAACATTCTGCATTACTTCCATCTGGTATTCATCAGTCTAAGGGGATGTAAGGATGGCATATGTTACTGTTCTCCCACAGCCTAGACAAAGTAATCATCTTGCCCTCCTTGATGCAAACAGCACATATTTTTGCATGAAACAGGTATTTTTACTTTAACAATCTATACACACTTGTATTTAGGAGAAGGTCTTCTGGGCATTTCCACTGGAAGTACCAGACTGGATGGTGTTCTGTCTAGTTTTTCCAAAGGAGAATACTATCTACAAAGGGAGACAAAGAATCAGACTACAAAGCACCAGGTGGTTTGCAGCACTGAAAGATGTGAGCCTGCTCTTCTGCCTCTGGAAAAGTCATCCTCTGAACAACAATCAAGATTCAAACACACTTTGTCTTCCATCATTACTAATGCTAAGTATGCTGCAAGTCTTAAAAGCCACATGGACAAGCTAAATTTTTCCAAGATTAAGGCAATGAAATCTCAAGGGGATTCCAATTTTTCTACGTTAACCAATATTTTCTATCACACTGATAGCGCAGACCTTCTGGCCAGCTTTGTTACAGAGGAAAGTAGTTGTGTCCATGTGATGTTAACTGCAGAGATGTGTGTATTTGCCAAAATATGGACTGAAGGTTTAAGGAATTTACACAGTTGGATTTCTAAACACAAAGCAAATGGATCAGCTAGTTGAAGTCTTTAAAAAAAAAAATCCCACAAAGGTTCAAACTGACAGATAAACCACTGCTACAGAGAGAGACCATGAAGTAAAGCCCAGTGAACTCACGGCAAGACTTTCACATAAATGGGCACAGCTCAGGTTCCAGCTCAGGGTATGAACACAGAGCCTGCTCAAGTTTCAGCAAGCATGTGTGCAGCAGAGCTGGCTCTGCCAAGGAGGCACAAGCTTGGGGTTAGGGTTTTTTTCCTCATTTCTTGTTGATTTTGAAAATATTGTCATGAAATGAATTAATCAAGAAACCCTAGACAAAGTTAGGGGAATAGACAAAGGAATTCATCAACTATTAAAAACCAAAACTAGGAAAAAATTTCTCAGAATTTTAGGTTCTATTGAATACAGTCGTTTTTCCCCCTCTCATGACTATTTTCTTTGAATCTAATGTCCCAATTCTGCTCTTTGCATTCCATAGTATTAAACTCCTTGAAAATGGATGAGAAACACACAAACCAAAAGAGCAAGCTGGCAGCAAAGTTGTACCAACTGCAGAGAAATCTAATAAAGCTGTCAACATCATTGGCCATAAACAATCGAGTAAGGATTATTTCTAGTGCTTTGCATTTCACAAGAATAATTTTTCACCAGTATGGCCAGAAAGTGTGGTATGGAGGAGACACCAGTGTGGAAAACCTGATTCAGATAGACTTTTCTGGCCCTTCCTGCTCTCCCAGAGGTAGCAGTGTATTTATCACTATAGGATATACTTCAGACATTTAAACACAAATATTTATTTTTGAGAAATACGGACTCTGCTGACAGACTAGACTGGCAAGACAGAAACCAATTTATCTGAAAGTAAGCTTGCAGAGCACAAGGAAATGCCACACAGCAGACACCTGAGCTAGCTCATTCTGCCTCCTGTTACGAGTTCTTCATTCCTCATGTCACTCCTCTAGTCCTTTTCCCTGGTCCCAGTGTGAATTCCTCTTTCTCAAATGACAGCTCATAACTACATTTTAGTTAAGGTCCTACCAAGAAAACAGACAATAAGTGCTATCATGGCCAATCTTTATCCAAGGACTAAATAATATAGGGGGGAAAATGTTCAGCTATCAGAGTCTTTTCAATGAAAAATACAATTGTTTAACAGAAAGTGCTCATAACAGAAGAGGAAAGTTGCAGTCACCTCACTGCCTTATCTGGGGAGAATGAGTCTGCTATCGGCAAGTGAAGGTGAAAGGCCTCCAAGGAAAGAAAAGCATAGATTCCACCCTCCAAACCTAAAAAAAAATTTTAAAAGTTTAAAAAAAATTTCGAAAGTTAAAAAAAAGACTGAGTCACATTTAAGGACATGAAAGAACCATAAAGTCTTATCCCTTGCAGCATGACTGAACTTCAGCAGTGTATTCCTGCAACCAAGCACCACTTTTGGTTCAATATGACTATTTCTTTTAATTAAATAATTTAAGCTCCTCAGTGAAGGATCCCACTTGTCTAGAGGGATGTCACTCTAAGGGTTAACTGTTTTGGTAATAAAATTTCACACCAAATTTATAGTTTCAATACAACAAGTTTCAGATTCTGTGTCACTGAAAACACAGGCCAGTTATAACAAGGTGAGAGCAGAAGCCATTTTAGGAGTAGAACCATGGCCATATTGGTTACCAGCACCTATATTGCCCTAGGGATTTTTGGGATTGTTCTGGTTTGTGATGGTGGTTGTTATTTTTTAAAGCAGAAGAATCTTCAGCCATGAAAATCATCTTCCAAAAGCAGTTTTCAAACTGGTCCAGCTCACAGCAGTGCCTCTGAGGGAAGAACACAACTGCCTGCAGAGCTGGGGTTGTGCTGCTCGAGTACCCCTGCTCACCAGAACCCAGGTGACGCAGATTTTGGTTTGCCACCTCTCTCAGGTCCCCAAAAGGTCTTTCTCCTTTTACACATTCTCAAAGACTTACATGCATATAAACCTGAGAGAAAGGGTCAAAAGGTAATTTTCATACAAACGGGGGACTCTTTCATATACAGACATCTTCTATAACCAACAACTTCTCTCCTAACTCTGAGAGGAAATCTATACTGAATATGTTTATTTTTACCATATCAGTGCTTTGGAAGAAAAAAAAAGAAAGTGCTATTGATTTCAGTTACAACTACAATTCTTCTGTTTACCACAGGATACATTTCAGGAAAATTATTAGAAACAGGAGCAATGTTTTATAGCAGTATCATATTAATGATTCAGAGACTAATCACGTCTTATCAAGCCATGAGCATGAAAAAGCCAAAAACATAAAAATGGAAGATGTGTCCTCAAACTGCATATTTGGCAATCTCTTTAAATGTACTTTATTTTTACATCATAGTGCTGTACAAGTTCAGTTGTGTATTCTCTAGAACCAATTAAGTCATAATAACTTGACATCTCGCCATGATTCTCTTCTGCTTTGCCACCTACATTTTACATCAAGCAAATAATATAAAAGCAAATAAAAATCTGTGAAGGTCCTTTTAACCTTGACAGTCTGTCGTATTGTGAAAGTCAGAGTAGATCAAGAATTTATCTTCTTTTTCCAGCTTTGCCTCTCGTTCAAACACACAGGTTTAAACATTTACATGTCTATTCATAATTTATTGGAGCATTTGCTACTCATGACACAAGCATGGGTCTAGCCTGCAGGAAAAACAATGACAAATAGTTGAAAGACAGCATTCCAGTTAGTCATTGGGAAGTACATCCTTGCTCATTGATTGGTCCTCAGGTGCCAGTAAGCGCCAGTAGGGAAGTCTGACATCAAATATGTCATCCAGAAAAATATACTGCTTTCATATAGCAGTAGCAGTTAGATCAGAGACTGATTCTCTCTCCCAGTACATACTGGTAGGTAGACTTATCGTTAAAAAAGTTCCCAAAAATATGAACCCCTGAAGAAGGCTGGTGAGGAAAGCCGTGCTCAGAGTTCTGTTCCTGTCACTGGGACATGCTTATTCTGCTTCAGAAGACACATGCCAGACTGTATTTTGAGTTTCAAATTTCTGTGTTAAGCATAGAGAAAAATAGTGGAGGCAGGAGATGCGGAGGAAAGTTGTGCAAAATGACGAGAATCACACTCTGGCCACCTTTGCAACTCAAGAGGACCCCTGTGATGAGAAGACCCTGTTTCTCTCAGCTATGCCCTGTCACCACAGGGCAGCCTAGCCAAATGCCATTCAGCATTTGCATGGGTGCCGTCTTTGGGCTGTTGATCCTTAGATTAACAGACTAGAAAACACAACCATCTCCTCAGTCAGGAAGCATTGCATGTCTCCAGACTGGGTTTTCTGAATAAGCCTTTTGCTTCAGGATTGTGTTCATCTCCATGATCCTCCTTCCAAGAGACTGTGCACCTCCAGTCCAAATCCAGACTTTGGAGATAAATTAAAGCCTAAATTTGCTTCTGCTCTGTAGACTTAGAGCAACACAAAGCATTCACAGTATCCCAGAAGGGTTTGGGTTGGAAGCACTCATAAAGAGGATCTACCTCCACCTCTCTGTCATGGGTAGGGACACCTTCCACTAGAACAGGTTTCTCCAAGGCCTGTCCAGCCTGGCCTTGAGTGCTTTCAAGTTGCATTTCAAGGGGCATTTGCCAATAAAAAATTCCAAAATAAATCAAAGTGGATATTAGTCACCTGAGGGCTAGGGGAGCCATGATGTTTTTTCTTCCCACTCTCCCCCTTTATAAATAAGCTGGCATACAGCTGGCACAGCCCGTGCCACATCCCATGCCACAGCCATGGTCAGAGGCTGTGCAATCCTGTTCAGACGAGTACTGCACCTCCTCCAGTTCCCAGTTACATATGGTCATGATTACCAGCTTGCTTTGGAAAGCACAGGGGCTCGGAAAACAGCACGTCTGGAAGGGGTTTCTCATTTTGAAACATCTCTCTATACATCGAACAAGTTTCACATTAAGAATTTTTAGTGTATTCTAGTAGTCTGGATTACATTTTTTTAGAATTTTAGTAGAGAAATTTTTTCCACCTTCTTCTGAAGGATCAAGAATTTATGGAATTGGAGATATGGCCTGGCCAGTTTTTAAGTCAAGTCCCTTCTGTCTGGACAAGACGCTAGGAACAAGGGAATAGCAAAAAAAAAAATTGACAAATACCAACAGCCACGTCCATTCAAATAAAAAGCATGTTATCTTCCTGAATACATTATGCTCAATCTTCATGTTAATGAGAAATGTATAAATAGAATTGGGCATTAACTGGCAATTAGATTTTTTTTTAAATGGGGAGGAGTCAAGGGATATTGTTATTAAGGGAGTTAAATTCTAACATCTGTTTTTAATTCTACCAGCTTATTTGTCTGTTTATACCTACAGGCTTTCAAGGCATCATTCAACACTGCTAATTAAAGCTGACAAATTTTGTTCACTGTGATGCTTCCTTGCATCCCTGCAAGCCACTTACTGATGTCAGTGCTGTCACTGCAGGTGATGCTTGATGGAGAGATGACAAGGGGCAGAGTGCCCCTGAAGGGGTGAGAACAGGTTCACCCTGTCACCTGGCAGACAGAGGAGGGAAGAAGTGATGGATGGCAGTGGCCATTGCTCTGGCCACAAGCATTTGTCTCTTCTCCAGGCTTGGTCAGAATCGTCCAGTTTTCTACCATGTTTAACTTTAAACAAAACCCATGGCAATATTCTCTAGTATATTACTGAAATGCCACGGAAATGGGACTCCCATTTAATAATACATTGCGGACATACACAAACACACAGTCTGTTTCTCTTGGCAGCAAGAATCCCATCTGCAGCAATGCCCTCAGGAAACTTGCTGTTTGTGCTGCAGTCAGAAGAGCACAATGCTGATTCAGGAGAGCAGCAGCAGCTCACGTGGGAGTGGGCCATGCCTAGGAAAGCATTTGCAGAAGCAGCTGACTTGGCTCAGATAAAATGATGCAGCTTATGCTAGAAGCCACAAGGACCAATGACAGCAAGTTTATTCATTGCTTCATATCCTGGACTGCAGACTTCATAGCTCTAAACGTAGGTATTATTAGCTACTAATTTGCATACGTTTTTCTTTAAAACAAACAAATAAATTCCATGCCACACAGAGAATGCTGGTGAAAGGCCAAGCAAGCAGGCCAGGGACAGCCCGTTATAAAATCCAGGCCTCTGAACTCTGCATCATATACACCTTTCAGTGCCCTGTGTACACAGTCACCAACGGAACAGGCTTGTGGGTGACTGCTGGGATCCACACTGGGCTGTGCAGCCTGGAGATGTGCCAGAAGGAGTGAACCCAGAGAAGGAATGAGTCAAACAGAAATTTTTATTATCTCTCCCCATATAAGAGTTTCACAACCAGAAAAGACTCTTTTTTACTTCTTCTTCTTCTTCTTCTTTTTATTTTTTTCTTTTCGGAATGACCAACATGCTTTTCAAGTGTATTTTTAAAGCTGTTAGAGTCTAGAAGAGGCTTTTTATTACCCAGGAACACAGTACTCAGTACCTGGGATCCTGGCTCTCTGGCTGAGGTGTCTAGACATCTCTGCAGTAGAAATAACAGCACAGCACAGCACTGTACTGAATCCACTAGTTTCAGCATCAGAAGTCATTTCATGCCCCAGGTTGCCATAATCAAACACATCTGTCGTAGGAAAATTATCTACTGCCAACTTGAGAGCAAAGCAAAATATGTCCAAATTATCTATGTTCTCAAGATAACTTTACCTCCTAAAAGACAACATTAAGCAACACACCCCTCAACATCATCACCACTGCTTTAGAACCTTCAAAACTCACATGACATGCAAACACATCTAAAAATACACTTTGAGGAGAGATGGACTTAAACTGGGAATGGTAGCTTTGACAGCAATATTCCAACTACTACTACACTGCATGCTAGGAATATATAAATTATGTATTCCAAATGCTTTCACAGAAATAGATTAAAGCACTTCTCTCAATCCTCTAAGAAGCAAAAGCAGTCATAGAGAAAACAACTGTTATTTTAAGGCAGTTTTTAGCTTCATTTTTCTAAAGCTACACTTTCATAGTTCAATACACAAAAACATTATGACATATATGCAAATCTGATATTTCAGGCAGGAAAGGTGAAATCCCTATATATGAAAGGTTGAAGTCTGATCTTTAAAAGAAGCCTGCAGCTGGCTTCTGTCATCTTTCTTTCTCTCCTTATTCAATAAGCAGACCCACAGCTTAAGGAAAATGATCATTTTGTCCACAGGAGAAAAACAACAACAGACCTCCCCAGACTGAGCCAAGAATTCACCTTTTCTCTAGGGCAAAAGACTCTGGCACTTCTCAAAGAAAAAAGGGAGAAGGGCAGAAATAAAAATTCAGCTACAAAATTTTGCAAGTAAATAATAAGAAAGAAAGAGGTAATCATATAAAAGTATTTTCCACCAATTGAAACACATTTCGTTTCCTGCTTTCTTTCCTCATCTAGTCTAGTATTTTCCATAGTTTCTGAATTGAAGTGGAAGATATTTTTACAGCTGCCACTCTTGCTCTGTACAATAGAAGTAAATATCCTTTCTTCCCATTCTTCCTCCTCACACTTGTAAGATGATTGCTGTATGGTTTTCTCCAGCCGCAAGTCTAAAAGATACCTTTTACCTATTTATGCTACATCACTCAGGTCCAACAGGCTAAAAGCACATGAGTCTTCTTTTTTAAAAAATAAAGATATGTATTTTACTCTGCTGGTTTGGGATGCTGAGAGCCTCTGAATTAGTCTTTGGAAGGTAAAGCTTATGCTGTCACAGGGTGTCACACCCTTCATTTGAGGGGTTGGTGATCACTTGAACACTTCTCTTGCTGTGGCTCTGTTCTGTCACCTTCCCTTCTCCCAGCCCACGCAGATGCAGGGCTCTGACAAAATAACCCCTTCAGACACCACCAGCCAGCAGGGCACCAGCAGCATGGACAAGTGTACCCACTAGCTAAAATTAAGCTCTCCAGACACCATGGAAACTCAGTTGTTAAGCTTGAACTGCAACAAACCCAAGTGAGCAAGGCACAGAGAAGGAAGCCCATGACCCAAACCCTCAGGAGAACTGAGAGCTCACACCTGTAAGGGTACACAGGACCTCCACACACAAACCTCAGAGCAGGTTGCTATAGGTGTATCCAGTAGAAAAAGTTAAAGGTTGCAGAAAAAGTTTCTCAAAGAGATGTTCTTAAACATTTCGAATGCATCAAAATTAACTAAAATTTTATCAATAAATCCTCATGAACAAAATAGTCTAGAGGAGGCAATAGAAAACCATCAAAGTACTTCTTCATTTTAGCAATGCTTTGGGGATGTGAGTGCACTGTATTTTCTTTCGAAATGTTGAGTTGCCTAATTGAAATGCAGCTCATGTTGCACCCAGGCTTACTTCTGGATCACTAAGAAATTGGTCCGATTTGAAAATGTCAGGATCTGGTTAGCAATTCAAATGACCATGGTGGTAATTACGGCTTTTTATGTTCCAGCATGTTGCACTGCATCAAAACTGACACAAATGCCTAGTTTTATAATATCACAGCATGGAAATAAATGTCCAAAATGATATGAAAATGTACTAGTAAGAGATTAATAACTGTTATTCTATGAAGAAAGATGGCTCTTTTCTACCAGTATATTTTTTTAAAATGTTCTCTGATAGCATCTCTCCTTGAAGAAAACTGGATTATAATATCACTCATAAGCTATAATCGTTTCTGTCAGCACCAGTCAGAATTTTTGATGGAAAAGAGGAGAAGAAACTGAATGGGTTGTGGGGAAAATAGTGCAATCTTATAAATAAGTCCAGAGAGATACTACTTAAAGGTTCCCCTCCAGCATTTTGTTCTCTCTCCCACCCAGCAGACTAGAACATTTCGAGTGTTTTATTTTGATTCTAAAGTGGAGAAACTCTGTGCATAGAGAGCAATACATCATGAGCGATGTGTGCAGCTCTACAATCTGTGATACCAATGTGTCATTTTGAAATATGGGCCTAAAGCAATATGCATAAGGGAAACTTTTCCTCTTTTTCAAGGAAGAAAGAAGAAGAAAGGTCTTTTGAAGTCTAATATGCCCCCAGAAGTCTGCTTATGAAATAAAATATATAAAGCAAGCAATGTCTTTAATAGTTCTCCTGTGCAGCAGCCAACTGAGTCACTGAGCCATCTTCTAGCTGTGGAATGGTTAAGCAGAGATCAACGCTTGGTACTGCTGCACACCTATTTTGTCATCTGATAGGTCACACAGCACGCTCTCTAGCCATATACATGCCTGAGAGCACAGGGAGCAGAGCAGTGCAATGTCATCTCAGGCTGACCCGAGCCTCAGGAGGGCCCAGGCTTTCTCTGCACTCTTGTATTTTCTTTCCACCTGACTAAGAGTTCAGGTGTCCCGTGTTTGTCCATGAAGTTAACACGGGGAGATGTGCTGGACAATACCCTCCCTCCTGTCCCTAACAGTGCTGCTGTTTCATGGGGTTTGCTGTTTGTTCTGAGCAGCATCTACACCATTCCCTGTAATTCAGCACAGAACAGGGAGTGATGCCAGAGCTGCAGGTCCCTCAGTGCTGTGGATGCTGAAATGCCGTTAGCAGGGAAATTTTCTCTTCTTGCATTCATTCTGTGAGAACTTCTCCTTTGCTGTGTAAGCTATGTAAACAATAGATAGAGTTCTTGTAAATAGCATTCATATCTGGTATCTTCTGACCTTGTGTACATTATATTAGTAAAAAACATTTCTAAATGGGTGTCTGAGACTTTGACCAATCACCCTAGGAGAAGTGTGAACACTGTTCAATTGCTCTATGGAACTAGAATATATAAATGGTATTGTAAATTTAATAAATGATTCATTTCCTCACTCTGACTCCTGCCTCGCTGCATCTCTGAACCCCTACTTAAAAGCCCACACAGTGCATTACTCCATTGCACCCTTGTCCTGATCCCAGAAGGAACAATTCCACGCTATCCATGCTTCTGGTCTCCCTTGGCCACTTCACCCTCTTAGACCAAGATGGAAGTTCTTGAAATCACCTGGAAAGTGGCTCAGAGAGCTGATGGAGAGCTGATCATCTCAATCAAGGGGAGAGAAGGGGAAAATGATAGCTTGACACACTTTGTCCTCTGGATCACAGGAACATAACACAAACTGGTCAGAAGTAGAGTGTTTCCTCCCACAACCCTTAGGCCAGATTAAAATCTAACAGCTGTGAACCAGACAAACCAAGAGTCAGTTGTTAAGGTTAGGAGGTGTCATGGACACTTGGACAAAAAGATAGGTTTCTGCTTTGAGGAAGAAACACTCTGCAGGAGATAAATCTTACTTCTCATACAGTATTGAACACATGGCTTACACTGATGCCCTCGCAGGCATGATAAGCACAGAAAAAAACCCAAAGGTAAGTGAACATTTAGGTGCCCATTTTATCACACAAGGCCCTTTAAGCTCTGGATTTGGCAACAGAGATACATCCTCATCTCTGCCATTGTCTTTTGCATGCCCTGCCTCAATTTCCCCAATTCTACAACAAATGAACGCCTATTTTTCTTCTTTAATTCTATACTTCCAGAGAAACAAGCATCATCTTCTCTTACAATAAAAGACTAAAGTATTTTATCTATTCATCATTTGTGAAGTATAGCTACCATTGAGACACGGTAATCAAACTTAATGAAATTTGCCAAGACACAGAGAAATCACAGCTAAAGAAGCCCCCGTCATGTCACTTCTGCTGGGTAAACAGTGCACATGATCTTAAGACACTGTCAAGTGACCAACACATAACCCTAAAGAGTTCATTTCTCTGTCTCAAACACAAGTGCAAGACTTTAAGTAATGCAAATTATCCTAAGGACTTCAAAATTGTATGATGACCTGATAAAAACCTCCAGTCGTTGGTGGTTGGACTGGACTATGGATTGCACTTCAAGGACCTCTAGAGACATGAGGAAATGAAAGGTATTTGCGTGCTGTGGGGAGACTGCAGCAAGTCCAGATGCCAAAGACTTCCCTGAA
Source organism: Callaeas wilsoni (assembly GCA_013398955.1). NCBI lineage: Eukaryota > Metazoa > Chordata > Aves > Passeriformes > Callaeidae > Callaeas > Callaeas wilsoni. Next base: position 41,120 of record VWPU01017852.1, on the reverse strand, counting down.
CTTCAAGTCCTCTGCCACTAGACACTACATAAACTCAGCTGACATCTTTTTTCTTCAAATTTATTTACTACCACCATCACATCTTACAGTATTTTGCATCCAATTTCTATGCTATTGAGAACATAACCAAATTCAAACCTCTTATTTACATTTAATGAGAATATTACAAGACACAACATATACTGAAAGCATTCAAGACTGTGATACATACAAAGCATGAATCAATTCAGAACAGCAGGAGATATTGGCTGCCTACCTTATTTCTTCCCAGCTAAAGAGGTGTTAATACTCACTATCACCTCGAGAATGTTTTCCAGCATTTTCAGCAGGGAGGTAAATTCTTCAGAGAATTGACTGTTAACTTTACAGCTGCTTCCAGACTTGGGAGGCAGAAAACTACAGTGAATACTGCAAAACAGGTCCAGCCTAGCAAGGTACAGCATTATTGCTACCATCAGCCAATCCCTTCATCCTGGCTTAGCCATTTAAGACATTTTCTTAAATGTCTTACTATGNGCATTATTGCTACCATCAGCCAATCCCTTCATCCTGGCTTAGCAAGAAAATGTCTTACTATATTATGACACAAACCACCGTAAGAACTTAAACTTCTCTGTTTCTTAAAAAAAACTCTCAAAAATATACCAATCAGTGACTACATAGGGGAATTAATGAACTACTATTCTACCAGAATCAAACAAACAAACAATATTTTTATCTAGGAAAAAAACACATCTTACATACCCAGCAAATATATGTCTTACTCTACAAACAGGCTGCTTCTATCCAAAAATCAAGTTCTTAGTCTACAGCTGGGATATCATAACATAGTGACTGAAGACAAACCCAAGGAACTCTGCTGAAGCAATGGTGCTCTGCATAAGGAAGCATGCTTATGTGTCACAGGATTATTTAGAGCATTTCTTGTCTTTAGAGCATGAGAAGTAATAAGCAAAAATACTCCAGAGCCACTTCTGCTGGGAATATTTTGGTGAGCAATGAAGCCCATAAGCTCACAGTGAGACAATGAACCAGTGCAGAGACTTACAATAGATTACAAGGTATCTGCAGGCTCTCTAACTCTTCTTCTTCAACCTTTATTTTCAGATGTTTAATAGTGACTTTAAAAAATAACTACAGGGTTAGCAATGAATCCTTTCAGCTTTGTATGAACTGGAATGTACACAGTATTGTCACTGCTGAAAAGCTGTTAGCAGGGAAACCTTCTAACTTTCCCAGAGTTTGTGTGAGAATTTTCTCTTTCTCTCTATTCCCAGGCTAAAATATTATAAACAATCCTTGGAGTTTTCTAAAACCAATTAAGCTCTGTGCACCTGCATTTGCTTACATTCTTGTGTAGGTAAACATTGTGATATAGGTGACATCAGAATTAACCAATGAACTTGGCAGATGGTGGACCAGAGGTCCAATAGAGTTTTGACACTGTTGTAAAACTTCAAGTAAGCTAAAAGATATAAGCCGCTTTGTAGAATAATAAAAAACCCTCTGCATCGCTTTGTTCTACCTGGACACCGGACTCTGTGTCATTACTCTGGGACATCACCGTGACACAGTATTACCTAATACTGCATTAAAAAATGCAACAAATATGGCATTATACATTTAAGCACGGAAAAAGAAACACATTGACTTATGTGAGAGATTCTCTTTCTACTGCAAAGAGCCAAAACCTGAGCTTCTTCATTCAAGCAAACTGTCATGCAAGACTGGACCTCAAAGCTGACAGCTGCGCACAGCAGATGACCTTAGCACTGCCATCATAATTTGTGAGAATATACTCAGATGGCTGTCACCATTACAGAAAAATAAAAAGTTTAAAAAATTAATTTGACATAAAAATAAAATACCTCCTCTAGAGAAGTTAGTTTTGTGTAAGACTAAATCAAGAAAGAAATTCTGAGGCTTAAACTATAAACTGCTGCAAAAGAGATTTTTTTCCACACAGGCTTCAGTATAAAAAGGGCCCACCTACCACATGCACAGGCTCCCAAGTGGGAGTTACACACAATAATACACAACACACAATAATAGTAGAAGTAATTTTTTTTAAAAAGGGCAAATAGGCAGATTGGATTCCCAGAAGATGAAGGCTGTCTAACAACTTACAATAAACACGTTTGAAGTCAACTTCAAGTAATATGCTAACAAGAATTACGTGCATCTGTTTCATGCTCCCTGAGAATAATAACATCAAAACTGAATTCAAATGTTTCAAACCTACAGAGAGCCTGAGCATGTCTTTGACTAATTAAAATTAACCATGTTACCGAGGTTACAAGCTTACCCCTTTGGACATGAGCAAATTCTTGCTAAGGTCACTTCATCAAGCAAAATAATGAATGGCTATGTTCAAAAGGCATGAATGATACGTTTTTTTAATTAACATATTACTGGATTGAGGGAGATTTATGGAGTTATTTGAATTTTGGAAGACCCACAATAGCACTTCTCAGTCATAATACTATGGAAACATAACAATATGCAATAAAATGTAAGAAAGCAGATCAACACTGGAACTTTGGCTGAATTATTAATAAGGCTAAAACAGTGTTTGACACCAAACTACTCTATTTTTACTAAACGATATTGATTAGCTTTTATTTTATTTAAAATAAGATAAACAGAAAAAAGGTAGGTTTAATTCTGGTTTGATATCATTGAGGCTGTTGCATCTTCCAAGTTCCATATGTAAATTACAGATCTTGTTTTCCTAGGTCAAATGCAAAAGGGAGCAGAAAATCACAACTGCTGTCTAAACAGGAAGTTCAAGGTACTGCAACAAGTTACAAGGCTCTTTTCCAGACTTCATTTTTCTATAATAAAATATAAAATGGGAAATTAAAGATCATGGTACCGAAAATAAAGATTAGGTTTCTTAGACTGCACTGTGCAGAAAACCAGATTAGCATAGGGAGGGAATGCAATGGAGAGAAATCCTGGTGCCCCAGGAGCCTGCTGTACCAGGCAGGAGGTGAGCTCAGCCCAGATGTGCAGTTATCAGACCCTGTGCCACCAGCTCTGCTTTCCCGTGCAATCACTGCCCTGTTGGGAGGTGCCTCTGGGTATCACAGCAATATAAAGAAGTATTTAGGTGAGAAACTGACAGCTTTAAAGACCATTATTTCCTTTGCAAAGCACAGCAATCCATGCTAAGCGTTCCCTGTGGGATCTGTTCCTGTCTGAACACAGATTTACTCACTGTGTTCCAACTGTCCCACATGACTATAGGCAATTTTATTTTTTTAGCATATTGGCACAAGCAAACTCTGAAATCTACTAAATGAAAATAATCTTCTTATGTCACAAAATAAAACCCCCTTATTTTACCAGACACTGATCTGATTATCGTCTGAATAAAGCTAATCAGTGTAATTACACAGTTTAAAAGTGCACGCTGTGGATCCACAGATCATAACAGACAGTACTTCTCTAGGTGTCAGCTATGTTTCAGATTTGTTAAACTGGAGTTTTATGTAAAGTTCTTTTTCAAAAACTCCATTGGTTTCAAATTATTCTTTCAAATTCAATTATATAAATAGGATTGGAAGACGTTTCCTACCATTTGCTTTCCAATGACAACATTCCATTAAAAGCTAACAATTTTAAAGATGAAGCAAAGTCATTCCATGCATTGTGGTGCTCCATCAACAAAGGGCTGGGTATGGAAATCCAGAGTCCCACTCTATTGCCCTGACAAAGCTGATCAGAAGTTTACTTGACTATTAAACATGGACCATTATCACCATCATTTAATATCTTAGCATTAATGTGTGAGGCTGCCAAAGGATTCTAATCACAGCTGTATTATTCAGGTTTAAAATAATTAAAAGGAACCCATGAGGTACCCAGCAGCTTTTTCTAATTAACCAAAACCACATCAGAATTTTCTGCTGTCACTCCTACAGAGACAAGGGTCAGTGCTATAGCCTTCTTCCTTTTATGCCCTGTGACAGAGAAAATGTTGATCTAAGGCTTTCCAGAAATTCATTGTCTATGGTCTGGGAATTCCAGCTTTACCTTTACCCAGCTGATCCAGCTTTGAGCTGAAGTATGAATGATGTTCTCTTGCATACAAGTTTAGCAGCTCTGGGTTGAAAACCACTTTGACATTCCTGGCTTGATATCCTGCCCTCAGCAAATGAATTTGATGCTCATGTATTGCTTCCTGGCTGCCTGCTGCCACAGCCATCTGTCTGCATGGCACACTGCCTGTGGGGTAGGTGATGTGCCAGTTTTACTAGGGCAGAGATGCCAAGAATAGGTGGTCTTAAATGCACAGCCAGCACAATAATTTACTGCCACCTTGTCTTAATGCCCTTCAACCACCATCTCAAGGAAGGCAAGAGTAGCCACACAAGAAGAGACAAGAAGGCCATCCAGAGTTCTCTCTGATTCCAGACACAGGTCATTAACATGTGCCTTGAAGTGAAACAAGAGCATCAAGAGCTGAACAATTACGAAATAACCTGCTCATCAAAAACGTGGAAACATTTCAACTGTAAACATGCATATGGGCTTCTCTGTAGAAAGTGCTATAAACCCTGGAGTGAACCCTCTCATCTAGAACTGAAAATACCTCAATGCTGTTGAACATGTAAAGCAAATTAAAGCCACTCCAGTCTTAATACAGTGCCTATATTTAATACACAGTTGAAATTAATTTGAAACTACTTTTTTCTGTGTTTTCTTATCTCCACAATGGAGACAAGCTTTAAACTGAACTGTTTGATTGCCTGAATATGATTAATAGCGATGTAAATACAACATTTCTTCATTTTCTAAAGTTCTTTTGTACCTTAATTCCTGTGAAAGTTAAAATGCTGAAGAATAAATGCTGGTACTTAATTTTCATGCCTGTCCCTGTCTGCCAGACTGTTTGGCATGGGTAGGCAACCTATTTACTGAGGAGGTCACACAGCCCATGGTGAGGACAGGACACACTCCCACAACTCTCCCAGCCCATAACACTTCCTTTAGGTGAGAAGGTAGGTGGACTTCCATGGGATCAGGAAGGACTGTTTACCATTTTCCACTCATGTTTAAGGAGTTGGTGTGGGAAAGAGCAGTGAAGAACAGGCTGTAGAGTACAGGGATGGAAGGACTTGCGCTGGTGCCAGGTTTCACGCCACTGTTGAAGCAGCAAGTTACCAGGTAGAGTGTGTTACCTGGCGTGCGCCCACCTGGCGTCCAAGCCAGCTGACAGCCAGGCTCTGTAGTGCTGGCACAGGCACAGCATGGATTAAAAATTACCCTCAAGGCTAATGGCAACAACAGAGAACAGATCAAATCACACAGCATGAAAAAGCAAAGTTGATGGAGTTCCAATACACACATGGGGTTACTCTGAGGAGGTGAGATCCAGCCAGCGCATATAAATACAACTGACTTTATTTGGCAGAGATTTTTGTAAATACATTTGATTTCCCCGGTTATATGGTACACAAAGGTGCCAATTTTGAAACACATTTGAACACCGAATACAACAGAACTGCTTTCCAGTCCTGAATGAGGTGTTCTACCGTACTTGGACAAAGCCCATTTGAAAAAATACTAAAACACCGCAAAAACCCCAAACATCTCATTCATATTCTGCTCAGACACAAGAAATTACTTACCCTCTCTCCATTTTTCCTTATGACTTCATTTTTCTCTCTCTCCAAATCTCTCCTCTGCTCTTCCCACCCCACACACCTGTACACCTTTCAGATAACTGAAGACCAGAATTCCCAAGTACAGTCACCTATATTTGCCAAGTCAGCTACAGCAAGCTCCCACATGTCTGTGCACCAGAAAGACACTGACCTGAGCCCAGACTTTAAAACACCAGTGAGCGTAAGTTCCCTGAATTCCATGAAACACCAAGTATATTTACCACAAGAACAGAACAACGCTGAATTCCACCAGCTGAACTTGGCCTCCTTCTTCTGACAAGAGGGGACAATACTTCGAATTAGAGCATTTTGTGTCAAATTGCAATCTGTTCAGCATTTGCATTATTAGGTGTCTAAGCAGACTGCATGCACAAGAAAAACACCTTCTTTGTGCCCCACAGCAGTTGCCATTATTTATGAATGCATCTCAGCTTGTTGCTACATAGAACTGAGCATCACTAACTAGCATTGCTCAAATGTCTCAATAGAAAGAAACTGCCTATGATAATTTATTTGTGACAGCTACAAGAACTGTGAAAAATGTATTTACAGTTGTAGCTCTGGTCACAAAAAAACATTTCAAGGCTTGCCACAGTAGTTTACGGTTTTGGGCATGAGGCCAAGTGTACTAACTTACACCAGGCACGTTTCCCACGCTGGCACTCCCACAGCACCCCTGAGGCTCTGCCTTTCATGCAGCTGGGCACAGTCCTCTGCAGAATCCTTTGCAACTAACAGAAAAGGGATGTGCACGTGCCCCTACTGAGCAACTTCTTTAACAGAGCAGGGGAAGGCACTGGCACAGCAGTAGCTCTCTTCACCTGCCTTTGACCAATGCATTAGCAGCCAGCAGAGTAAAGACTCTGGGACTTTCCCAGCTAGTTCAATAGCTAACCTGGGCCATGAGCAGGTGAGGTCCACCTACTGTGCAGCCAGTACTAAATTGAACTCTCAAGCCTGAGGATGATGAAAGCAAAGCATGGCTTTTGCCCCACAGCCTTCCTCTCAACTCTGCTCCAGGTCCTCTGGTGGGACAAACAGAGCTTACCTCCCCCCACTTCTGACAAGAAGTCAGTCATGGGAGCTCCACTGGCTTTTTATAAAGAGCTGGCAAAACTCCAGTGCATTCTTCCCATGCTGCCTGCTCAGAAAGGTGTCAGCACACTCTCTGGATCAGAATATTTGTTTTATTCAGTGTATGCATTGATCTATTTGTGTAGCGTTTCTGCCAATATCTGTATTTATTTCCCATTGGAAAACTTGATGCACATTAATTCCTTCCATTCTTGCTATTTCTACACTATAATTACATTACAGTTTTTATAAGCTAAAGTTGTGAAAAGCAACAATCCACTCTAATTGAATGGGAGCAGATTACACTTGCTCAGAATTCTCTAGAATTTGCTTGTTTGCATGATTGCAAACCATTGTGGGGAAAGAGGGTTACTATCACCATCATGTTTGTTTGGTTTTTAGCTTGTTTTTCCATCACGTAGCAGATAACATCTGTAGTCATCCTGCCTTGGTACAGTAAGCCTCCAACACACATAAGTATAGCAGAGACAAATGAGATAAGGTTTGTTGGAGTATCACTGAGATTAGCTCAGCTGGTCAGAGCATGGCGTCAATAATGCCAAGGCTGTGGGTTTGATCCCTGTATGGGCCATTCACTTAAGAGCTGGACTCGATGACCCTTGTGGGTCCTTTCCAATTCAGAGTATTCTGTAATCTCAGCTGACACATTCCCCCGCAAGCACAAGATTCTCCAGTGCTGCTCTCTCTTGGTACCCTGCTCAATTAAGTTTCTCAAGTCCAAAAGAGACAACATCCGAACATTTTCCTCTGAGAGCTTTTAAGTTTTCTGAAAAGTTCCTCTCCCTGCCCCTCACCAAACCAAACCAAACAAAATTTCATTCACACCTTCCTTCTTTTATACCTATATGAGAAGGAAACATCCCTACTCTGAGAGTTAATGGCACAGTCCCAGGGTATGCAGGGACTGAGTTATATGCTCCTGAGTGATAATTCCACTTTCCTGCTTGCTGAACAATTCACAGTCTTCCTTCCACAGGAGGGAGATGTCCTTCCCCATCACCCAGGGCATACTGATCTTTAGCTGACTGTGACAGCCTCTCATGGGAAAGTAGCTTTGGCCTCGACCAGATCACGCTGAACCCTTGAAAGGATCACACAAACATCCCGTGAGAGCAGATCCATGGGAAAGGAGGGCATGAGGAGCACAGAGGAGGGAGGTGGCTAACTGTGTGGCAAAAATGTGTGCAGGGAGTAGAGAGTTAGTGGGAACTGTGGTAGCTGATGTTATCACGAGTGTTTGTAAGGCACGATGGTATGTAAACAAGAGACATGGATATATATGCTGGTGCTGAGAATGGAGAAAGAATAAGGTGTGAATCCACTTCTTCAGTGTCCAGTCCATCTCCATACCTGAGAATCGCCACAGCTGACCGTCTTACTTTTAAATAAAAGCTTCAGAAACCCTGCCAAGCATCCTCCCTTCATGGAGCCATACCCTGACACAGAGCTTGGCAAGGTTCCCTCTGAAAAGGAAATTGTGTACATGCACGTAGGGATGGAAAAACATCTCAATTCACAGTCTCAATTCACCGTAGTATAAATCCTTGAAAAAGCAAGTCACATTACCCAAACTACAAATTTAAATGGACATCAATAAAAAAAGCCCACCAAGGACAAATACCAGAATCCTGTGTCATTTCTAGACACATGTTTTCTTGTATGAAAATCAGACTTCTTCTGTCAAGTGATGTTCTTCAGATGGGTTAATACTGTGCACACAAAAAATCCCAAGAGCTGCTGGAACAAAGTCCCATTGGTGCTGCAAATTAGGCAGAGGTAAGTTACACAGAGCTGCATGTCACAGCCTGGTATGATAGCAGGCAACATTACAGAGTGCAGAAGTTGCCACTACACTATTCCAAATCAGACATTAATCCAGGGTACCCATTGACAACAGAAGGATGAGGGGAAAAAATGTCACTCAAAAGAATGTATAAAGCCTCTCTGTTCAGAAGGTTTGATAAAGAATTTATTGAAGTATGAACTAAACCCACCATGTAGTAAGAAGCCAGTGAGCCACTTGTAATTCAACATAAGCAATAGTTCAAAGCTGTGCAAAAGCAGATGCTGTGTGCAAGGAGCTTTTATTGGATCTAGACAGGGCTCCAAACATGACACCCCACTAACAATGGAATAACAGGACCAGAAATGTGTGTGTCCTCTGGTTCTCAAAAAAAAAACAAAAACAAAACAGAACAAAACAAAACAAAACAAAAAAAAAAGAGAGAGAGAGAAAACCTGTAAGAGTGACCTGCTCTGTTGCTGCTCAGAGCGGTTTGCATCAGCGCTGCAAACAGGACTGTCAAAGGGCAGCATGATGTAAAGCATTTGCTGCAGATCTGTGTTTTAAGAGACCAGAAAGGACCCCAAAGCCTGGCACTGCAGTGGCACACTGTAACACAGAAAGCAGCAGCTCCCGTGTTATCCCTGGAATACCTGTGGGTCCATGGCTGCAGCAAACTCATGCTAACAGCAGTATCTTTACAGTCAAGGATGCGATTTCTGTACTCCATGCTTTTAAAAACCTTTGTTCTTTCTTGTACTCATTAGAAATTAGAGACAATGATTTGCACCTTCCTGGATGTAACTGACAATATAAAAATATAATACAAATAAAATTAAAGTTTCCACCTAATGTTAACGGAAGCAACTCAAGTGCCATTACTTAGCACAGTAACCTGCTACAACTTCTGCCTTAATTCTGTTCATGTCTTACTATGATGATTTGGATTTTGTAGCTTTTTCTCCAAGGAAATTCCTAATAGGAAAAGCTGAGAGCTAGCCAGAATTAAAATTCACGTATAATACACAGAAAATGTTCCTTCAAACTATTATCTCCAAGGACTATTTTCACTTACACACCTCCTTCTTTCCTGTAGAGAATCTGAAAACTTTGACTAAATACATCCAATCTCACTGGATACATTTAGATTTGGGAATATCATTTCAGCAATCATAAAACCATTAATATGAGAAAAGCTGATATTACTACAGTAATACTGTGCTGACATAAGTAATTGCACATTTGTTAGCATAAAGGCCCTCTAAGAACTGGTCACATTACTATACAAATTGCCTTTTAAAAAATAAAAATTAAGCTTGTATTCCTCCTTATCATAAGAACAGTTCAGGCCATTGGTGCATTTTAAATGGCTTAAAAATCAATTCAAATTTCCCAGAGTTTTAAATGGCTTCCAGCTTGACCCAACAGTTGAGCAAGAAAGTAGAAATGTAGTGACTGTAATCACAAGTAACTGTTAAAGCAAATTCATGTGGCTGGAAAAACCTAGTATAGAAATAAAACGTCTAGAAAAAGCCATAATGTAGAGGTGAAAAAATAAATTTCAGGTGCTAGCTTTCATTTTTAAACATATCTAATCTAAAACAGCATGACATTCAAGATAGTAAAAAGCTTGATTTCTCTTATTCTTTCAGCTGAAACAGGTCACAGAAATTGGCACAAATTTTACCAGCCTTTGGTCTCAAATTATACTATTTTGGAAAGTAAATAATCTTCATTCTTCCACTACTATAGTTTCTTTGTTTCATGAATATTCTTCCTAATATTACCTCCATTTAAAACACATTCCTCTAACAGGCTTTGTTCCCAAAATTATGGCCAAAAACTCATTAAGAATTCTGAACTAGTGTGAAGGATTAACAATGAAAATGCATTTGTTTATTCTGTGAGACAGGACACCAGTTTATCGCACACATTGGCTCCTAAATTCAGTGGAAATTTTCTAATTTATATGACAGAAGTAGAAACACATAGCAAAACAGAAATTACCAGCTGAGTTTCTTAAATAAGCAAAATCCCTTACTGTTTCTGCTATGGCCTCTCCCCAGCTGCCCATCCATTTAGTTTCTTGTTTTAACCAGTCAAAAGTTGGTTTTTTGAGTTGGTTATTTTTCAACACCATGTAAACTAAATATATGCTGCCATTGAACAACAGAAGCCTCTTCCAATGACTGTCTCATTTATCTCTAGAACTCAGGGAACCTTGAAGCAATCTAAACTATATTAATATTAAATGCGCCGCCGGCACGCTGGCTGGGCTGAGATGGCAGCAGCTTGGTCCAGGCGTGTCCCACACAAAGGAAGGACGCCCCGGGGCACCTCGGTGCCTCGCTAGCCAGCCTCCCAGCCCGTGCGGTGGAGGGCACGGAGCCGAGCGTGCCTGGGGCGTGAGGAGAGCCCAGGCACGGCCAGAAATGAATGAGCAGAGGTGACTCTCGGCCGGTGAGCCAAGGGGGTATTGTAGAAGCACCCTCAAATGGTCTGGATGCCGAAGAGGGCAAGGCACAGTAATCAGGGCTTCATAAGGATGCAGGGAAGGGGGCGGGGTGACACCACAGGGACTCATAGGAAGAGGAGGAAGGCGGGACAGGCCAGGACACCTTCCCTTAGGGGACACAAGGGGTGTCTGTCACTGTAGACAGAACCACCCCTCAGGAATCCTAGGAATCCCAAGGCAGAAGCCATCTTCACAGAATGGGGGTTTCACTCCTTGGTACCAGCCCACCAAACCTCTGTTTCTGGGCCCTGTGGCCTCCTGGTTGGTTCCTTCACCACAACACTAAACAGAATAAATCATTAGCATTTCCTACTCTAAAGCATCTAAACAAAGCCATTCTCAGCTCAGAAAACAGGAGACACCCATAAGGGATACGGTAGACATTCAGGATGTTAGCAGGAATGGCCTGAAAAGTTAGCAGCTCTGTGGCTTCCCAGGGGCCACATTACTGGTTGTTCTGAGGAATCCAAGTCTGTCTCATCCCAGGAAATGCTCAGTGAATTGTCAGACACTGGTCCCCCATGGCAATAATCTCTTCTGCACACACAGCTCCATCTTCCTCAGTTCTGCATCTTAGCTTCTCCTCCTTCAAGGATGCAACATTTCTCCAGGAAGAACATGGGTAAGCTCTTTTGAGGCAGAGTGAGTATTTCATACCCACATACCCAAACAGATTCCTTAATTCTGTACAGATGGAGAAAAGTCAAACTACCAGAAGATATTCAGCATTTGTGACAAAAATTCTCATGCTCCATTCAGCCTAACCCATACTGGGGTGCCGACCAGCACATAAATGGCTTGAATGTCTTTTAGTTATAAACCAAAGACTACAGCAAAGATCTTCTACCAAGTTTTCAGGGCATCTGCTGAGGCTGCAAAAGTTGCAAAGAGGTAGATGAAGTAAAACAATAAAGGCTTTTTGTGGAGAGTTGCCAGGATGAACCACACGCACTCGTAGAGTTATTGGTGGAACTCCTAATTTCTTCCTCTTCTTTAGTGATTATTATAGGCCTGGTTATATACATTAGTCAGCTTGTTCACGCGCCGCTTAGCAATTTATGATTGGATAATAGCGATTATCACGTGTATAATAGTTAATACAGATTGGCTATAGCTAAACAATCATGCTTTTTCTTAATTCTTTCTTGTGGTTACATGCTCCTGTTTTCCCATCCTGTCTTCCCATCTTGTTACTTTCCTACCAGTGACTTTGTTTCTTCTTTCTTGCTTATTAAGGATAATCAAGGTTGCTGAGGCCTGGGTTGTGCACATTCCAATGAGCAGCTCCCGTGAGAAACTGCTCCCAGGATCTATTTTCTCTGAGAAACTGCTCAACAATTACTGAATCCTGGGTTGTGCATGTAGCTTAGCTCTGCATGTCCTTGCTTAGCGAGCCATTCTTCTACAGCTTTTAATCCAGCTGAATAACATCAGACTCTGCAATCCCCACAGACTCTTCATATCTAGCATTTCTCATAGAAAAATAGAAATCTAAACATGGATCAAGAGAGCAAAGTCATTCTTCAAGGACTTAAAATCAGACCCTAGCTCTAAGTGATTAGGGAACAAAATGTATTTTACACCTTCTCTAGTAAGGGTAGCCACACATGCTTGTGAGCAGGCCTCAGGTGTTCTCTAGCCATGCTCCAAGCTAGCTGGAAATCATGGAACTATTAACCTAGCACTGAGGACCATCTGACAGCCCTTGTCTTCTGAGCACAGATTACCAGCTCAGTTTCAATGTGAACATGGCCCGTGCCTAACGGCTCGGATGCTGCCAGCATCTAAGAATACTGGACAAATGCATTGCAACAGGGGGTACTCCTGGATGGCAAATTTCTCCTCAGCCATTCCAGTAAAACTAAAGCTAAAACACAGCTGGTTTAGGTTTAGTAGAAGGCAGCATGAAGTGGCCATAGGTTCCAACTCCATGGCCACTCTTGCTCTCCTTTAAATCTGAACCCCTCTATCTCAACTTACAAAGCAAGATAAAATGGCGAGTTTTAGGAAAGCACAGCTCCAGACTATTGGCTGCAGAGCCAGGGAAGGTCATTCCACACTTCAAAGAAAGAGCTTGGGACATTTTCATAGCCTGCTGCGGAGTGGATAGAAATGAACGCTGTTCCATTTTAACAGGGTTTTTCATTCTATTAGCAAAACTTCTTGGCACCTTTTTTCTTTTCACATGGAGTTTTATTTTCAGAAACAGGTACCTGAAAGGCACACAAAGGTTGCTAAGTTTAAGATATTCCTTTGTGTCTACACTGCCACTCAGTTAAGTGGTTTCCTCAGGAACGGAATACCAGCATGGATGTCAGTGCAAGGGAGGGCCAGCTGATCTCCAAAGTGTGGACACATTGCAGTGCAGTACCAATTCAATAGTGTATCGTACCTGCAGTTTAAAAGCAGGCTCCTGCATTTTGGTTACAAATCCTGGGTAGTCAACTAACAGATTTTAAAAAGAACACAGGATGGAACAACCCAAGAGGTTGAACTCATCTTGTCAGGGGTAGTGTAGGGCTTGCATGCAACAGCTGAGGATGGGGGAACCACTACCACCTCTACAGACAGCAGCAGGAGGAGGGCAATGGAAGGAAAAGACAACCCTAGAAAAAAACAGTAGGGTTTTAAAAATTACTCCATTCATTTTTACTCAAACAACCGAAAGCATGAGCTCACTTGACATATTTCTTTAACAGGCAATAAGAAAAGAGCAATCAAAACTTCTTTCAACTAGCTGCATGAGCTGCTATCCATGCTCAGTTATTTGTTTGCTCATTGAAATAAAAGTCCTGTTTCTGAACCCCAATTTCTAACAGATGCACTCACTGTAAGTGATGGTTCCCATAATCTTGGTATCAGGATCAAAACAGCCGTAGTCTGAGTACACACAAATACGGGCAGACCATCAATAAGCCACACTTACCACTAGCACGTGGTGCAGCATGGAAATAATAAATGACACATCAAAGTGCTTTCCAGCTGTAAAAGATTCTCCTTTTTAATTCATCAGCTCATTCAACTGCCACTTTACTTCATTACAGTTTATATTCAATACAAAGCAATCAGAACTGTTTTACTGGACTAAATATGGGCTAATTTGTAGCAGTTTGATCCAGAAGACTATAATAAAGGCCTTAATATCACCTTTTCTTTTATTAGAAAGCACTTTTATGATAAAGGCAAAGTTTTTTGACTTTCAGTAATTCACCATTTGGTCCTAATGTACTTAAACAGAAAAAATACTTGGAGGTTTCAAAAAGCCTAAAATAGAGAAACATCTGCTAAAATTTAGGTGCAGCTATTTAGTGAAGACATCCAACTCTAGAAAAGCCAGTATTGAAAGCTCCTTCTGCAATCAATAAAAAGTCTATTTAAAAAGTCATGGAACAGGGTGATGTATTTGTTCAGGTTCAAAGTGATTTTTTTTTGTTTTGTTTTTAAAGCACTGACATCTTCTGGTCATCAAAACTTGGAGGAATTTTTTAATTTTGTGTCAAACAGGTGTTTCAGCCAAAGCCCAATCAGGCCAAATTCCAACCAGGCCACAGCTTGTGCTTTTTCAAAGCCGACAGAATTGTTTCCATTTTAAATGTAAAGATTCCCAAAATAGTCTAATTTTTGGTACAGGAGGCCTGTTTTATTTCCTGCTTAGCAACTAGTGTCACTTAAATGGTGGACGAAGTCATTCTATGTTAAGCTTTATTACAAGCTTTAGGGTCTTTTAAACAACTCTACACAGATTTGTGTGCAAAGCATCTTACATGGTATTACTACATTGTTTTCCAGTTGGGGAGAAACCTGAATGGTATTTACATAAAAGTCTAATTCATATGACATTAGTATAATTTTGGCCCAGGGAAGTGTGAATGTAGACTATTACAACTTTTAGCCTCAGCAAGGAAGGTAGTATCCCTCAAAGTTGTAGATTTAATTCTTTATTCAAAAATGAAATGAAAGGGACAGATAAATTTCATTTTTTCAGCAATAACATTAATCCCTAAACCTGCACCAGGCACGTAAGATTCCTGCTGAACAGGACATAGACTGTTAAAATAAGAAAGTTCCATTTGGTACTGTACACAAGAGCAATCTGAGCCTAAAAAAAAAATAGTGAAAATATGAGTCTCTAAGCATAAGGCTTATGTCTGCCTGCCTAACACTATCTAGTGCCCGTGAATACAGTGCATACAGTACACTACCTTTTATAAACTGCAAAAGGGAATTAAAGGGTTGAAGATTAAGAGATGCAGTCTTTTGCTAATTACACAAATCAATGTCTGGAGCAAAGTTAGACTGCTGCATTTCAGACACATAACATCAATATTTCTTGAACTTTTTACATAGCTCCAAGTACTTCATCAGCATCATAATGCAGCAGTATTGTTTTTTAAGAACATGATAAAACTTACATTTCATTTCTGCTTCTGCTGGAAGAGGGAACAGGAAGGATTCTAAACATAATGCACAACCATAATTTTGGTTAACAGAACCACAAGCTACCAGATGATTCAGGTGGGGTTTGATTCATGATAATTCTTGGGTTTGATCTATATCCTGGCTCATTGCATCACACATCACTGTGTGCTTGCCCCAGTCCTACACTCACCCCAGGTGTCCCTTTCTGTCCTGTCCTGGAGCACAAGCTCAAGGGACTTTTCATCACTTCAAGTACAGTCCCATGTTCATGGTTCTCTTCCAGGGAAATCTTTAGCAGAGAGCTAAAGTTATTAAAGATAAAATATGTATTACTTTGCTGATTTTTCAGATTAACCGCAATGGACTGAGGCAACAATTTTATTTTTATATTTTAATTAGTTGATTCAAAAGAAAATGGCTTGTCACAGTTAACCTTACTGCTGCACAACGCATCTCTGTAAGCACAAACACTACCCAGAATATCCAAGTGACTTTTAAAAGACTTTTATGGATATTCCACTCTCAAAGGATCCTGGATGAGATCAATGGACGCCAACTGAGATCATTATGTATGACCTACCTTGCCCATTTCCTTCCCTTTTTGCCTTCGAGGCTCTTTTAGTGCACTGAATGTCTTTCTGGGGAATTTCATTTAATATCTTGGCAGCCCACTCAATTCCTCCTGTCAGATCCTTGAGGCAGTCCTATAAATAAAGGGCAGAATGCTTTATTACCAGAGTCAGCAAAAGAATTGTGCACAGTGATGCCCTTACTCATACCACAATGTTATTAAAATGTGCATACTGTTTCTATGCTTCAGAGGCAAAGGGAGGCAAGCAATTGCAACTTAATGGCTTGTTCTCTCTGCTCCTAGATGTGAGCGTAAGACTTAGTATTTTGAATTCTGCTCCAGATGAGCTACCATCTCTGCCTCCTTTACTTCTGTTCACACAGCCCCACATCTTGCTGCTCTTACATGAACACATGCTTCATTTGTGTTTAATACTGATATGTAATTAGTATCAGCTGCAAACCTGGCACTTCAGCTGTTAGCAAATGGCAGCCTGGTAGGAGAGACAGCGCTGCGTTAAGGTTACAGCTCAGGGCTTCTAATCGACTTTTGCCTTTCCAGCTGCCCATAGCATGCCAGAGACCTGGAAGAAGCCACACAGGGTCTTCCATTCCACATCCACTGCAACTTCTACGGCCTGTTACTTTGATCTAAAGTAAAATAGACAGCAGGTCATTGCTAAATGTACTAATTTAAAACCAGCCTACTTCAAAAAGACTTCAAAGTCCTTGCTAGTATTACCGAACAATCCAGTCAGGGATGACTTACAAAAACACATTGCAGCCAGACTCATGATTTTGTCATAATGCTTATCTGATTTGTGAGTGCTCTTCCCATGGGCTTACGTGGTAAGAAAGAATTTTACTCTTTTGAAAAAGAAGGTATTTCTAACATGAGGAAAGTGCTAAAATAGGACCCAAACCTACCATTTCATTACTCAGTAATTGTAGTCAAACAAACAGTAACATCCAAAAGTTAACCAGTTTTGAAGTGGGCGAGGTTGCGTCAGGAATTCATTTTCCTATTTTAAATTATTATATAGTTTATTAAAAACTTAAAACTTGATATTGTGTAGTAACAAAGTCCAAAAAGCATTAGCAGCATCTTACTCAGGTGCAGCAGCTTTAAGGCAGACACATTTACCTTAAAATTCCCCTTTCTGAGTAGCCAGTATGTGTTCATCTTCCCAGGGGGAAAAAAGCTAGAATCAAGAGTATCCTCAACACTCCAAGGGGGACATTGTATTAAGAAATTAATTTCAAAATAGTTTATATTTAAGGCTTATAAAATTTCAGCAAAACATTATGACTTGAGAGTTAACTACAAAACCGCATATTATTCATTAGCAGCCTCTTCCAGGAGAGAGAGAAGAAAAGGAGAAAAGGAGACATGCCCCACTTGAATGAGATTGTGAAGTTAATCCCTGCTACAGGGGAATGTGCCAGTTGTCAAATTTCATTCATTTTATGACACAGTACATACATTTTCCCCGAAGTGCAGCCTTGTAGAATGGGCAGAAATTCCACCAGGAATTTCCCAGGTTGTTCTCCATATGGGAACAACCAACAGAGGAATGAGCTATCCATACGTATACAAAGACAGCCAACATGCACCACTCCCTGATGCTTCAGTTTCTGTTGTAACCAAGCTGCACAGGCCAACTGAGTTACTCTTACCCCCACTCCCATCCTCTTGACCTCACATCCTCAACAAAATTGATAAACTTATGCCCTACAACAGAACTTTATGGATGAAACACAAAATTCAACAGACAGTAAGTCCCATATCACTAACTAGAACTTAAAAGGACTTGTGGAAGGTTAATTTAACTGCTGGGCTCATTTCTTGGTATGTGAGGAAGCTGAACATCAATGTTCACAGCTGCCTGTTCAGCTGCTGTGTACAGTGGCTCTCAGCCACGGAGCAGTAAGATGTCATACATGTTATTGCTACAATGCCTGATGGGTTCAGTGGGGGTTGGGAGGGAAATAATTTTTTTTAAAAAAATAATGTTGCAGAAGAGAGACCTTCCGAAAGTCTTACAAAACGTCTCTTTTAGAGCTACCCTGCATTACCAGAGCAGCATTTCTACCTAAAGGGAAAATGAATGATCTTTCTTCTATTCACACTTGGTGCTTTTCTGAATTTTAGTACAGTTGCACCTCAAAGGCTGAGAAGACTCTGACCCATACACCTTCCACACAACAAGGCCATGAAAGACAGAATATCAGTGTGACTTACTCCATGGTCCACCTTTGGCAATTAAGCTACCAGTCAACTCTTATTATAAATCTAACAAATAGAACTTACTTCTCAAACGCAATATTAAAATATACTTCCTCTCTTATTAAAATGCGTACATAAAGGAGGAAAAATGTCTCAAATAGCTAAAATATTGCTGGTGTAAGGCTCCAGCAGATGCAGAACAGTGTGACTTCAGTGATCATTATTCAGTGTTTACTCAATAAAACTCATTCTGTTCAGCTCAGTCATTGACTGTCTCAATACATACCATAACATTCAAATGCTGAATTTTTAACAGTAGGTTTCCATGAGGATTTCACTTGTAACAGAACTTCAGCAAAATACAGTAATACAGTTCAAGTAGACTTCACTTATGCACATGGGGAATTTTTTTCACACAGACTCAAAAGAAAGATTTTTTCACTGGACATCACTGGATGGTACATGGAAACTTTCATTTATCTTGACAACGGCTAAAAAAAAGTGTCTAAGGTCTCAAGGAAAAATGTCTGTAAACTTATTTCTTTAGATTTGTCTAAAAAGCCAACAAAATAATATAGATACATCAAAATATCATATGCACCAAAAAAAAAGTTCAAAGGTTAGTTTAGCAAGGCACACATATAAAAAATATATTAAATATTAAAAAGTGTATTTTTTTCTTATATGTACACACAATTTTCATATATATATATATGGTTTCATAGTCAGGAATTAAACCAATAGTGTGGGGTAGGGTGGGCTGAATTGCATACATACTAACTAAAAAAGAAAACACTTTAAAATCACATACATGCAGTTTTAACCACAAGCATGCAATAGCATGCCTTTGGAACAGGTATCAATGTCAAACTCGGGGCTGGAATGTCATCACTGCTGGCAGGGCACTGCTGCGAGGACACTCATGTATGCAGTGGTCCCACTGACACCATCAGGTGCCGTTTATGCATGATTCAAGTCAAGGCAAAACAGAAGGAGCCAGCAGGAAATACACCGTGGAATAGTGTAAGAAGAGAAGGATTAGCTACACAGATACCAATAAAAAGAATTTTTTCCCTGCTCTTTCAAGAGGGAAGTGTTGGGGTTTTAGGAGTTCTCCTTTTGTTTAGGTTTTTTTTTTCCCTCTTAAGGAATTTTCCCCCATTCTCGTTGCTAGAAGACAATAACAACTGGATACTTAAGAGAGACAAGAGAAGTTGTCACAGCTTAGGGGAGGGGTGCAGCTGGCTACTCTCTTTTTACCTGGGGTTTCTTGTGGAGAGCAGAGATACTGCGAGGTTTTTGGACTGGGAAAACAGGGTTGGGTGCAGTCCCTATCTCTCATGTTCTCTCGGCATTCAGAGGGGAGGCAGGCTGCGGTCGCTGTGGGGAGAATTTGCCACTACTGCAGGGTTCCATCTCCTGCTGCCTTTCTTCTACCCTGAGTGGAGCTCTGCTCATAAGGGCAGCCATTGCACTGGGACCTTATTAACACCCTACCTCACTAAAAAAGGGACTTTTCACCATCTGCTCAGGTGCCTCAGGAGAAAATCCCCAGGATCCCAAGCTTGCCCCTCCCTGCCCTGCTCAGAGCCCGCTGCCACTGCTCCACTGCCCCACTGCCCCACTGCTTCTTTGCCACCGCTCTGAGTTTTCACTACACTGCAGCCCCGCACCCCCGGCCTGCTGAGATCTCCCCTGGTTCCTGCTACAGCTGCAGGGTCTGATACACCTCATCTACCACCTTGGGATTTTGCTCCTTCCTGCTGTCCCAGCTTGCTGCTTCCAAGAGTCCCGCTGGGCCGCGGGCCCGGCTGTCCCTGGGGTTTGTGAGGCGAGCCTCTCTCCCGTCCCATCCCGGCCACGCCGCCTTCACCGCGCGCTGCCCGAGCTCCGCCACAGCGCCCCCTGCAGCCGCGGGGGAACCATCGCACCTGCCCTGCCCCCGGGAGCCACCAGCGCCCCTGCTGGCTGTGACCGGAACTGCGCCAAAGGGGAAAGCGCCTGCGGCCGAGACAAGGCTGCCACTGGGTCTCTGGTTCTGGCTGTTGTTGCTGCTGTTGTGTTGTTTGTTTGCTTTGTTTTACATACTAGTAAGGATCTGTTATTCCTAGTCTCATATCCTTGCCTGAAAGCCCCTTAATTTCAAAATTATAATAATTCTGAGGGAAGGGGGTCATATTTTTCATTCTGAGGGAGGCTCCTGCCTTCCTTAGCTGACACCTGTCTCTCAAACCAAGACAGGAAGTTAAACGTAAAATTGCACCGTAAACAGGAATGATCGTGATTACAAAAGAGCTGACATTTAGGCTTTAAACACATGTAAGAGAAACTTAAAATTAGACACACTTTCCTACAGTACTCATATTTAGAATCCTCCCTTGAAATTTTTTTTAAAATCCTAATTACCAAGTTTAAAACAAATTTTGCTATACTCTGCTAAAACACAGGCTCTCTGAGCAAGAGAAAGCCAACAAAAAATACACCTAAATACCTCCCATTTTTTAACATGAGTTTACCTGCACATTACTTTTACTTTCCAAATCCTCTTAGGGTTTGAACTACAGAACACCATTAAGGAAACAAGTAGCTTGTTTAAAAAGACTAGATACTGCTAAAATTGTTGCCAGAAAGCATTAGAGCACTTTCCCAGAGGTTTATTCTTTCACTGCACAAAGCAGTTAAACCCACAGTGCTGAAATCTTCTGGTTTTTGGCCTAGATGCATCAATGTGCAAAGCAGTTCTGCTGCTGGGGAATCAGACCACATTTAGGAAATCTGAATTGCAACCTCTTATTTTCCCTAGACCTGCTTTCCCAAGGGAGCTCCAGTAAATTACTTGATTTCCCCTGGACTTAGCCTCCTATACATATATAAATCTATTTCTTTTCTTCTCCTTTGTACCTGCTGATTTGGATTTCTGTGTGTGTAGATTTTAAAAGGACATATGTGCAGCACTCCAGGATCCTGATCCTCTTTGATTCCCATTGATACATGCTAATAACAATATGTTTAAAAGCCCTACCAGTTAAAAGAAAACTGTTTGACACACAACTGGGTTTGCACCACCACTGTTTAGATCAAGATGCAAAACCAGAGTGCTTGGGGTGCTGAGAAATAGCATACCATAGCTACACCAGATCATACTGCAGAGACAGCCTTCCTTACGTTTGTAGGATATGGAACAGGGAAGCAAAGTGCTAACCTTTTACAAAAGGATTACAACATTTTTTAATCATTAGAGTTGTTATCCCAGACAATAAATACACATTCACTGATCTAGTGGAGTACATCACATCAGATTTCCACGATGACTCAGGTGACAAGATTTCTGTAAACATTCTTTACTCTGCAATACATTAACTTGAGTGACTTCTCCTTACGAGGATGACATTAACCTTCCATAATTATGAGATATACATTGACAAATCTGAGAGACTAAACTGGCCTCAGTGCAGGGCACACATTGTTTGGAAACCAACTAGATGAAGGACTGTCAGCTGTTAAATCTTGCCAGAGAACAACTTTTTCAAAATTTTGTGCAAAACCATTGCCATCTTGGGACACTTACAGCTCTCCCTTTGTTAAAATTCACAAGAGTGAATTAAAGAGATGAAGGTGCCTTAAATGAACACAGAAATTAGACCTAATTTTAAATATGCACTGGTTTAACAAAACCTTGTAATCTGCTCAGGTGCATTACACTTGTGATTTCCTTAATGTTTCTTTAATGATTTTGGAAGGTAATTCTCTGTTGCACTGCAAACTAGTTTTGTTCACACATTTAAGATTTCCCATGGTGGAGCAAGCAAGTTATCAAGAGAACTAATTAGCTTGACCTTCTGTTTCCCCAGTGCTGAGAAATGCACCAAACAGGTCTCTTTTCATGTCTGAGTCTGTCAATTAAAGCTCAGGCTTTCTATTCATTGCATCATCCTCAAGAATACCACAAGCACAGACAATATAAAGGAATGCACTATTCACTTGCCTCTTCACACTACCAGGTAATAGCTTTGAATTTTCTTCAGAAGAGGAAAACAACAGCCATAAAAGAGACTTCCTTTGCAGAAAGCAGATAAAAACCTTCTGAATTCAGAGTTCCTTAGGCAAAATTAAGAGACAAAATATGCGGCTGGGAGGAGGAGGAAGGGGAAGGGTGCAGTTTGCTACTGTCTCTGAGCTGAGGGGTTTTCTCTTGGGAAGTGCAGAGATACCACATGATTTTGGCTGGGGAGTGAGGGGCTGGGTTTGGCCCTGACTCGCTCTAGGCATCAGAGTGGGGGTAGGTGGTGTTTTGGTGCTGGACTGTTGATGGCCAGAGGATTCGCTGCCACTGCGGAGTTTTTGTCTTGCACCGCTTCTCCTTACCATGGGCAAGCCTCTGCTCGCCAGAGCAGCAGTTGGACTGGGACCTTTTCAACACCCGACCTCACTTGGAAGGGGACCCTGACCCCCTTTCCCCTCTGGAGGGAGCGCCTCCCGGCTGCTTGCGGCAGCTTCCTGCGGCAGCCCATCTGCCGCTGCCCAACCTTGCTGTTTGCTGCTGCTGCTCCTGGGCTTTTTTGCTACACTTTAACCCAACATCCCATGTCCGCCCTTTGGAGTTTTTGCTACGCTTTCTTTGCCACCCTGGGTGTGCTCGCAGCCTGCTGCTCCGCGGTTCCTGCTACAGTCCATTTCATGACCTGGAGGCGCGCTGAGATGGCTGCCCCCGTGAGTTTGCAAAGGAAAGCCCCTTCTGTCTCTCCCTCCAGCTGAGCCGCCATTACCGAGTGGTGCTCAGGCCGAGCTCCGCCACAGCGCCCCCTGCTGGCGGTGGCCGGAACTGCACCCTGCCCACCCGGAGCCCCCAGCGCCCCTGCTGGCTGTGACCGGAACTGCACCCTGCCCGCCGGGCGCCACCAGCGCCCCTGCTGGCTGGGACCGGAACTGCNCCCACCCGGAGCCACCAGCGCCCCTGCTGGCTGTGACCGGAACTGCACCCTGCCCACCGGGAGCCACCAGCGCCCCTGCTGGCTGTGACCAGAACTGCGCTAAAGGGGAAAGTGCCTGCAGCCAAGAGACTGCTGCCACTGGGTCTCTGGTTCTTTTTCTGTTTGTTGTTGCTGCTGCTGTTGTTGGTTTTTTGCCGTGTAATACATACATATTCTAGTAAAAGAACTGTTCTTTCCCTTCCCATATCTTTGCCTGAAACCCTGTAATTTCAAAGTTATAGTAATTTGGAGGGAAGAGGGTCATATTTTCCATTCCAAGGGAGGTTCCTGCCTTCCTTGGCAGGCACCTGTCTTTCAAACCAACACAAGACTCAGACAGTAATGCACCATGCAGACACTCTCAAAAGACTAATCATATCCCAATTTATTAGGAAATTCAAGAATTGCTGCATTTGAATGAACTATAAATCCTGGTTTCTCTAGCAGTCTAATGGCACTCTTTTTGCAAATATAAGGCCTTAACTCATCCATTCAACCTCCCTTTACAAATAAAGCAAGTCAGAAGATAAACCATCAAAATGAAAGGCAAAGACCTGAAGACTAAAAGGAGCAGCGACCCTGCTGTAAATTATCCCTCATGTTATGCAAAGAAGCTTATAATAATCAAGGTTACAGGGGAATTGCAGGGGAATGAATTAAAGAAGGTTACTTTGTAGAAAAAACAACTGTTGTCTGCCTTTTTTCTACTTTAAAATAACCCTTAAGACAGATACATGAAATTCCAGCAAATTGACCACAGAAAATGGATTTTAAGACCTAATATAAGGCCTTAGCTTTCCATTCCACAGCTTCAGATAAATACATTCATCACATCTTCCAGACATAACCTTACAAATAAATCCAACAACAGATCTTGACATTTATGCTACATAGGGAACTATCTAGGTCTGCTTGATTCAAAATTCTCTACCTATTTCATCCTGGGTATGCAGAACACTCCAGTTTAGCAGACCTGATTACTCTCTTCATAAACGCAAAATTGAACTGCAGAGAAGAGAAGTATCAGCCTTCCAAAGAAACTTGTTTCTTGCTCTGAAGAGCACCATAGATCCCTAAGCTGTTCTCACCAGTGTCATCCACCACAGTGAATGAGGATTTTAAGCTCACCGAGTGCCTCATGGAGAAAGTCAGTATATACCAGTGGGGTTCACACAATGCTCACACTAAGCTAAATGTCATCTCAATTACCTTTTTCAGAAGAAGGTGCATTTTACTTTTGCTGCAGGAGTGCATTTTCCTCTTTTAGAATTCACACACTTGACATCTTTGTGAGTTGTCCACTTGAAAATCTTTCTACTGACAACCAGTCAGCTAATCATTCTTCTGTCTGAAACATAGCTGACATAAGTGACTTTCCTCTCTTACCCAACGCCCCAATGATCACAGATGTGTCCAAGATGAAGGAAGTCCAATTTCAGTTTCCTCTTCTGCTTGAAGGAGGGTCAAACTTGCGCCTTTTACTACTCTATCAGCCAGGAAGTCTCAGAGCCTGGGAACTCACAGTCAGTCCTGGGCAGAGAATGATGCAAACTGAAGCAGGAGACAGGTAGGTGGGGGAAATAAATTCTCAGTTTTCCATATGCAGGAGAGTGCACTAAAAGCTAAACCGTGCATATAAGAATTCCACCATCATTTCACCCCTCTTTTTTTTCAGATCTGAACTGAGAATTTTGACTGATCTTGTAGTATACATTGCTGTGTTCAAAACATATCTCCAAAGATGTCACTTGGAAATAGAAAGGCTGCAAGCAGCTTAGTGGAAGACTCATGAGACAGAGACAAGAAGCACTGTGCTATTCTCAAGGCAGTCCAGAGCACATGCTCAGGTAGAGCCTTGTGGAAACTTCCCCATGACCACAGACGCCTGCAGACTGACACAGTGGATTTAGACATCCAGGTCACAGGAGACAAGTCTGACTTTTTTCACATCTGATGTAAGAATCTCAACAGACTAATGTGCTACAGCTTCCAAGGAGAAGACACCCTGCAAAGTTAGTGTGAATGTTCAGCAAAGTCATTAATGCCTAGCTCTTTCTCCTGTTTTGCACCATGACTTGGAGAAAGAATATTTTTTCATTCTCTCCTGCCTATCTGATGCTTACATACATGTACAACATAAACTTGTGTTACCCTTTTGTAATTAGACACTGCAGCCCCCTGTCAGACCATGTTTCAACAACTCAGCCTGTGCTTGTACAACCATGGTACTGGGATGATGCACAGGGTAATAAACTGCTATAAATATCTTACAGAGAGGTAGTCCGTTGTTGGAGCTTAGGGTTTTTTGTTTTTCTTTCTCTTAGGAATTTTCCCCCATTTTGTTGCTAAGGAACAATAACAACTGAGTACTTCAGAGAGACGAAAGAAGAGGCCACAACTCAGAGGAGGAGTCCGGCCGGCTACTCTGTCTTTTTACCTGGGAGTTTCTCTGGGAAGGGCAGAGATACCATGAGAACTGGGCTGGGAAAAGGGGTTGGATGCAGCTCCTAGCCTGCTCTTGCCCTCTTGGCATTCAGAGGGGAGACAGACTGCGGTCACTGTGGGAAGAATTCACCACTGCTGCAGGGTTCTCTCTTCTGCTGCCTTTCTTCTACCTTGAGTGGAGCTCTGCTCGTAAGAGTGGCTGTTGCACTGGGACCTTATTAACACCCTACCTCACCAAACAAAGGACCCTTCATCATCTGCTGGGGTGCCTCAGGGAAACCCTGGGATCTTCCTTGCCCTGCTTGAAGCTGGGCTGCCACTGTCCCTGCCTCCCCCTGCTTTTCTGCCACTACTCTGATTTTCTGCTACACTGTAGCTCTGCTGGGACACCATGCAGTTCCAGCCGGGACACCCTGCTGTTCCAGCTACAGCTGCAGAGCTTCTGCTGCCTCTTGCTTGCTACCCCGGGCGAGCCGGCCCTGCCATTCCAGCC
>VWPU01017852.1:0-14525 GCA_013398955.1 Callaeas wilsoni | reverse complement strand
TGTTGTTGCTGCTGTCGTGTTGTTTGTTTGCTTTGTTTTACATATTAGTAAGGAACTGTTATTCCTTTTCCCATATCTTTGCCTGAAAGCCTCTTAATTTCAAAGTTATGATTATTCAGAGGGAAGGGAGTCGTATTTTCCATTCCAAGGGAGGCTCCTGCTTTCCTTAGCTGACACCTGACTTTCAAATGAAGACATCTGTTTGTTTACATCTAGGATATAAAATTCTACATGTAACTCAAAAAACAATACCTAGTGGCAGAGAAAAGGAGATGAACAACAGGCAACGGCCTTGACATTTTCTACACTTGTTTTCAGTCTGTGAGCACTGTGAATGTATTATTTGTAAGGGTGTCTACATCCATATTTCATAAATAATAAACAGTGAAAACAAATACAATTTTCCATATTGATACGTAATATGGAAGTGCTCAATCTGAGGAGTATTAAAGAAGTCTTATTTTCAGCATACCTGGGGGAGGGTAGGAAAGAAATCAGGCCCTCCATCAGCGTTGTCAAAAAGCCCCATAAATCGCTGTCTGTCCTGAAAGTGAGCTTGCATAGCGTGTTCATCAAGGCATTACTGAAACATTAGTGAAGCCACTTGTGTGCTTAACTAGGCATTTTCTCATCTGGAGAAAGAGTCAGAACTACTGAAACCACCTCACTTCCTCTGAAATCAATGAATTCTGAAGAAATGAAGAGGATTTGAGCACCCGAACAACAGGCGATCTCTGGCTTCAATTCCACAGTTTTGCAAAGAGCTAAGGTGGCAGCCTGAGCAAGTGTTTCATAATAAGAGGAATCTTAAAACCTTTTTTTTTTTAAAAGCATACTGGGTATTTTTATCATGCAATCATTCATTTTCTGGCTGAGGACAGAAAAGAGAAAGCAGGAGCTGAACTGAGTTTCCCAGTCGCCAACATGACACATATTTTCCCAGCATGTTGTGTATTTATTTCTACTGGCTCCCTGGGCCAAAAGCACAGCATATTCACTAGAAATTGAGTCAGACCCTTAATACCAAAAGCGGCCTCCAGTGAAAGGGCCACATCCCTACTGTTTAACAACATCAGGTCCTAACCCATACCACTTACAAAAAATCTGAAAGCCATTCTGCAAGAAAGAATATTTGCATTCCTTCTGTATCAGAGAAAAAGTTTAAAATACAAGAAAAAGCAGAGGAGAAGCCTCTCTCTAAATGCTCCTGGATAAGGTACAAACTTGGAAGATGGGAAATCCAATTTCACTTGCTGCTTTCACCCACCTGAAGCAGGGTCTTGAACCAGCTTTGCCAAGCATTTGAGTGAGACAGCTGGCCTAGCAGCCTAGGTTGGACACTCTTTCTTCAATAGGGAAAAACCACCAACAGAAAAACCCAAAATCAAACCAACTCTACGCTAAAGCTTTCCTTCCCCAGTCTCTCATGATCCCAGAGACTGCTTAGCTTTAAAATCACCGTCACATTGTAGCAATAGTTACACTTCACATACAACAGATATTCACTACACTCCTTCAACTACGGCAATGTCACATGAGCAATCTTATCAGCCCTGTAGCAGTGTATTGTCCTTTGTCACATCCATTTTCAATATGCTTCTGTCTATTGATCCATTCAAAGACTGTATCTCAAGATATTCAAAGATCTTTCTATAGAAGAAAAAAGCATTTTTTTCTGGCTATAGAGTAGCTAGTTCATCTAGGACACTAACAGGAAAAACTTCAAGCCATCTATTATATGCAAGTGATTTGTCTTCATAAAACAGTCCTAGTGCAATGGATGGCCCCAACATTCATTTTCTCTACACTTCTTCTAATAAGTCAAGTCAGAGGGTGCAAAGCGCATCCAAATGTGGCAAGTAAAAACAAATAAAGACCACATAGCAGAGGAGGCTAAAATAGATTGCATACTTACAAGAAAAACAAAAACAAACAGTTATTTACTTCTTGTTCAATAATTGCACCTACAGTGCATTTGACTAAAAGTGAGAGCCTGCAACAACTGCCAGTCACATACACATTGCCATAACTGTTGTTTCCCAGCATAGTTTCAACAACTTTCAGTCCTGACTCATAATCGCCTAGCATCTCCCCCACCTAGCTAAAGCAAACCTTAACCTAAACAGCACTTCAGTTCTTCCATGTGGATCCAGTTATTTCCCCCATTACCAGTATTTCCACTATCTTTCGTACAAAATATATAGATAAATATTGAACTGGAAACATTGGTTAAAGAAAAGAAATGGGCCAGAATATAATCTCGCTGGCAAGTGCTTGGATCACACATCATTACGGAATATCCCAAGCTGAAAGGGACCCAGAAGGATTATCCAAGTCTAACTCTTGGTGCTGCACAGGACACCCCAAGGATCCCACCATGTGTCTGAGAGCATTGTCCAAATGCTCCTTGAGCTCTGGCACACTTGGTGCTGCAACCACTGCCCTGGGGAGCCTGTTCAGTGCCCAACCACT
Source organism: Callaeas wilsoni (assembly GCA_013398955.1). NCBI lineage: Eukaryota > Metazoa > Chordata > Aves > Passeriformes > Callaeidae > Callaeas > Callaeas wilsoni. The sequence continues at coordinate 12,053 of VWPU01017852.1, read as the reverse complement.
CCCTGGGGGAAGAACCTTTTCCTAACCTCCAACCTAACCCGCCCCTGACACAGCTTCAGCCATTCCCTTGGGTCCTGTCACTGGTCACACAGAGCAGAGATCAGCGTCTGCCCCTCCTCTTCCCCTCATGAGGGAGTTGCAGACTGCAATGAGTCTCCCCTCAGTCTCCTCTTCTCCAGCTGACCAGACCAAGTGCCCTCAGCAGCTTCTCCTCAAGTCCCTTCACCATCCTCATGTCACTCCTTTGGATAATCTCTAATGTACTTTTTATATTGTGGTGCCCAAATCTGCCAACAATACACAAGGTGAGGCCACCCCAGAGCAGAGCAGAGCAGGACAGTCCCCTCCCTGGCCTGACTGGCAGTGCTGGGCCTGGTGCCCTGAAGGACAGGGATGTCCCTCCTGATTCCATGGCACTGCTGGCTCAGCTCCTACTGGCCATCAACCAGGACCCCCAGGTCCCTCTGTGCGGTGCTGCTTTCCAGCATCTCCTGCCCCAGTCTGTATGCACATCCAGGGCTGCCCCATCCCAGGTGCAGAATCCAGCACTTTCCATTGTCAAACTTCATACAGTTGGTGATTGCCCAGCCCCCTACTTTGTCGAGGTCTCTCTGCAGGGCCTCTCTGCCTTTGAGGGAGTCAACAGCTCCTCCCAGTTTTGTATCATCTGTGAACTTACTTCATATCACTTCAAGTCCTGCATCCAAGTCATTTATGCTGAAGAACTCTGGGCCTAAGACAGAGCCCTGCAAAACCCCACTAGTGACCAGTCACCAGCCTGATGTCACCCCATTCATAAATGATTTGTAAATGATACAGTGCTCCAAGACAGTCTTTGTAATAAAATTAATGACAAAAGCAAAAGCTCTCTCCTGTGAAAAGGTTCATGAAGGCATGGAAGAAAGTAATCAGCACCTTGTACATCACACTTCAAGAGTCATTTTCTGTTTGTTTACATAAGACCTAAAGGATTGCAAGGACTTGCAGTGTCACCACAGGCAATGGAAAGTTCACAGCGTTTTCAAAGACGTCAAGCAGGCAGGATATCAGTTACAGGGCACTGGTAAAACTTGAGTAATAAGCTCCAGGAAGATGACATGTTCAAAGGTATTAAGATGGCAGTTTTAGGCACAGCCATTATTCACGTAGATCTCTGCCACCGAGGGAAATTTATTAGAACTTTCAGTGTGATCGCAACAATATGTAAATTGGACTGCTCAAATGAGGATATATGGTGATGATGTATGGTAGGAGTCACCAACTAAAGACTGGAAGTAGGGATGAAAAAATGATGTGATTACTGTGGTCAGGCATTCTGAAGGTCTTTGTTTAACAGACTGAGCAAGATGTACTACATCAGGGAAACCCTCTAGAATACAGTTGCTCAGTAATAATAATAAAGTGACTGTCTTAAGTACTGATCTATGGAATACAGTATATCAAAACCAGGTTATTATAGAAACAGAGGCACAAAAAGACGTGAAAAATTGATGAGTCGTATGGTCTTGTTTACCATATTTTGTTAATATAGATTCTGCAAGCAGTAAAATTTATGAAAACGATCAGATTCCTGTACTAAATAGTCTGTTTCATCTGCATTGCTGTTCAGATGTGAAGAGTTTTTTTAAATGAACAAGCGATGATACATTTGAGAAAAACTGGCAGACAATATTAACCAGGACCACACTAAGAGATCATTAGCTTCTGTTTATTTATTTTTTTAAAACACTTTTTTCTTTAGTCTTGTGTGAGGAAAAAAAGCAGAGTTCTTTTACAAAGCAAGTCCACGTTCACACTACTAAGAGTAAAGATCTACAGTGTGAGAAAGCATGTTTATTGTCCTTCAGATTTTAATGGGGATGAAATACATGGAGCCACACCCATCCAGGGAGTATCAGATCCTCTCATGTCAATAGTTAGACACCTTAACAAAACTCTGTCTTCATAGAGTGCCAACTACTCTTCTTCAGAACACCCTCAAAATCACCTCCAATACCTCATCCCTGTGCCAGCATCTGGCATCACACACAAGACAAGCCCTGACCACCATCATCATACTTGTACATGAACAGGACTCACACTGAACACAAGGTGTCACGAAGCTACATGCTGAACTGGACAGACACTTAACTGCAGGTGCAATTAAGACACACAATAGCCAGGAAACTGTAATTGCAGGGAAAATGTACTATGAAAATCCAGTGGGAGCTGCAAACCAGATATTGTATAGATTACAAACACAGTTTACATTTTGCAGAAACAGTCACATTACAGACAAGAACAAATCTTTGGAAAGAGGAAGAGGTATGCTGGAGTACTATCAAGTCACCTCAGTCCACAAAAGAACCACCAGATTTTAAGTTAGAGTGAGAAAATGCAGACACCTTTCATGACTATGGCCATTTCTGCTGAATGCTTCCCTCTACATCACATTGCAGATGGCCACTTTCAACCTATGTATCTGTGTTATCAACGCATGGGTCAAACAAAACAAATAAAGTGGAGCTTTACAGCAAGCAAATTCCCTGCTGTTCAGATCACTTCATAGCCCTCAACAACAAAGATGTCAGCCTGGGGTTTCTATCCACCACAGGGCAGATGAGCCATCACACAGAAACTTTCTGTTTCTCAAAGGATGAAAAGCAGACATACTTAAGGACATCCAGTCTATCCTTGCCAGAATCCAACAGACATACTATTTTCCTGCCACTGGCAGCAAAATCAAGGCTGCAGGTTAAGAATCAGCACACACACCTGCTCTAGAAGACAAGAACATATGTACCACAAACCTCTCTGGCAAGCTTAGCACCCACCTGGATCCACTACAGTGAGGGAGGTGCTTGAATAGTCTGCCTGTAGTCCTCCTGCAGTAATTCAGTGAACAGCGATTCATGAGAACTGGAAAATGACAGCTGAGCAGTAAATAACAGGTATCTTTCCTTGAGATGAAAGGGATTGGACTGAAGCTGGCATTGCACGTTAATGCTGTGTCTAAACACAGAAAGCTATTGAGAGTTTTGAATCACCATACCATAAAAAAATTCCTATGTAGCAAGAAAGTTCTCATTTCAGTCTAAATTTTTAAGCTGGAAAATAGGGGATATAGCATTATATATTATAGTTATTGCATTCTTTGAACAACAACGAGCAAATTCTGAAATCTGATATCTACTTATCTGGTGTCTAGTTCCACCCATCAATAAGAGCAGAGGTTTTATTTTGGATATGTACCAGTTTCAGTCTTCAATGGCTTTACACTCACTGAAACATGAAAGAGCAGAAATAACAGTTGAATTTGATGATCTTAGTGGTCTTTTTCTACATTAATGAGTCTAAAATAATAAAATATCTATTATGTATGACATAACACAATATAACATAGTATTATAATATAGAAGGGCTCTCAAGAAAGGTGAGGCAGAATCTGGTACTGCTCAGAAAGATAAAAACTGCTACTTTGGGAGAAAAAAAAATTAATCAACCACAGTATCTATTGGTATTCCTACAAGAAGATAAGACCTCCAGATGTAAATAACTACAGTTTTGCAAATGGCTTGCAACCCTGTTTTCCTGCCTCAAGGAAAAGCATCCTTTTAAGGTACCTCACACAAACCTCACTAAAAGAAAAGAAACTGTGCAATATCTACTACTGAAAACTGAAAGCAGAGTATATACCCCAGTGACTGGCATAAGTCAAAATAAATCAATTGTAGTAGTGAATTGCCTTCCAGGTCTTCTTCAGACAGATATAGAGAATTCAGTTCAGACTAGGCTACTGTAAATCTATCCCTGGATTTAGTATTATTTAATGACATTTGGCATAACTAACCTCAGTATGATGCAGGTTAAAGAAGTAACTTGTTCTATGCAGTGGTCCCTCTGAGGGCCATATTCACACAGCCTAAATTATGCTCAAGTCCCTGTACTTTATATTTTCTAAAATCAGACTGTGGTTTAATAACATATTTCAGTTCCATAAGTTGTCTTTTCCAGCAGTTCCTCCAACAATGGATCTGTCACCACTGACAAAACGAACTTAAGGGATTTTAAATCCATCTCTTAATAAAGTTACATGATGAGATTTCTGGGATCATCTTTTAAACACAATGGGAATTGACTACTACTGCACTACTACCTACCTGCCTTTCCACAATCTTCAAGAAATGCCTTTTTTAATGATTTCTTAGAATAACTGTTATCAAAAAGAAAGATGCATAACTGCATATTCCCTTTAGAACACAATTAAGCAGAGCCTATACTCTCTTGATGCTGAGATCCCAGCAGTGAATCTCCAGTAGTATCATAGCAGTTTTATCTGTTGCATCCTAGGGATGAGTGAGGGGGAGAAAAAAAATAATGATAATCAGCATCTTCAGCTTCAATCAGCAGCATGTTCCAAGATCGCAGGATCTGAAATTCAAATGATCAAGAGGCCATTACAGACATTATAGATTTAGCAGATGTATGTTCATCCTAGTTTTATCGGGGAGGAAGTGGAGGGGGAGGGCACTGGGGAAGGGAAGAGGAAATACAGAAGCATTAATTCCAAAGAAATAGCAAATGAAATATAGTTGACCATATCCATCTTTCACAGAATAAGTTATGTGTCTCACTAAAAGTATACTTACTGTCCAATCTCTAATGTTTCATGTGGTCAAAAAATATTAACAATAAATATTCCCCGTCCAGCTCTAACTTTAATGACTGTTATTTACATCAGTAGTTTTGCTTATAGCATGAAAAGCTACTCCAGAGTTCTCCCACTACAGACTAACCTTTACATGACTTTCCATTCCACCTGGACTGGTCACACACTCAGGATCCTCCAAGGGAAAAAGCCTCCAAGATTCCTTTGCTGCCCACACTACCATAGCATCAGAACAGAAAAGAGTGATCTTGCAGTACAGATTTTGCTATTTGAACTCTCCAAAACAAAAATCTATTCCTCTTCGAAGGGCATTTCTAACAGTTATTGCTGCAAAGACGTAAAAATAATCCTTATCCATAGTCATTCAACGAACACCTACCTATATTTGCAAACAACTAGAAGAAATTTCTGGGGATTCCTTTAATTTCCATATGTAGTCATCTATGATCAGTGTCATAAAGGTTAGAAAACATTTTTTTCAACTAAAATTGGACTAAAACTTTCAGTCTGCAGGCTTTGGGACAGTATTGTCACAGTCACATCACATTATTTCCATCAAAACAGCTGGAGGTTTTCCAGTGTAGGAAGCAATTATTATGAAAAGTGTCAATGTGTCATTCTCCCCAAGTCACATGATTAACTCCACATTATAGCATTTGACAAGTAGCCAGCTCTAAATCTCCACCAAGAAAAACAGAAATGGAGAGAGAACACATGTGCAAGTCACAAGAGAAAAGAACAGTTTACTCACTGCTATGCAAGCAGATTTTGACACTGCTGACTGATGCCACAGTTGTGATACACTTCTAGAGTTTAATTGTTTTGGTGGAAGGGATGCTTAGGTCTGCATGCACGAATGAACACAGTTTGCCTCATCCTGACATGTAGAAAAGGTGTCTGTCTAAAACAACATGTTGAGTAATTATACGTTAAATGAATGGTGCAAGCATTTTAGGAGGCAACAGTCACAATTCACGTCAGGGATGAGAGAAAATGTCCCACCTGTCAAACACACAACAAAGAAACAGAGTTGCTGTGATACCCTTCAGACCTAAAAGGCTCCATTTAATGACACTGCTAGGTACAAAGGACCACACACATGTCTGAAGATCCCTGGACCTGTGGTTTCCCAGGGTATGTCCTCAGCAAGAAACAAAGGTGTGGTGATAGCCTCAAGCAGGTATATTTCTCAGCATATGGTTCATCTACTACGTTAACTCGCGTAATCTGACCAGCTGTGTTAGAAAATAATAAAGCAAAAGAAAAGACAATAACAAGCCAGCAACCTGGTCACACATTCCCAAAAGCAATCAGAAGTGCCTTCCTCTACATCCTGCCCCCATTTCCTGGTTAGTAGGCACGTTCTGCTCTCTCCAGGGTATGCTGCAGCCTGACTCTCCTTTGAAGGCACAGACACAGCCTTTGCTCTGGGGCAAGCCAGCCAGCCTGCTGTGCGGTATCAGGGCAGCCCGAGCTCCTGCCAGAGTCAGCACACCCCAATGAACGGTTCTCTGCTTCACAGCTCCAAACTGCCACCCACACAGGTCCTGCTCCAAAGAACAAAGCTCTGAGGAGGGTCTTCTTTTCAGGAACCTGCACAAGTCAGACTGCATACCCAAGAAAGCCATGCACAGGTAGCACAAAATACTCCAACAGCTTGGAGTGCCAGTATCTCACTTTTCCATTTCACTTGGCACTAGGAGGACCATGCTATCAATTTTGAAGCTAATAATTTGTGAAAGTATTTGGAGGGGAAGCAAAAAAGCAACTTGGGGTACTTAAAGAACTTCAATACTTTTAAGCTGGAGTCAAGACAAGGAAATGATACAAAACATATGAGATCCCGAATCCTAATTTTACTTATAGCAGGAATCTCCTGTTTGTACAGTCTATTCTCCAGCTTCTCATGGTATATTAAATTAATGGAAACTCTGAGCTTTAGCATATGTTTAATAGCTACAGTGTGCTTTTTTGAGCGATGATATTACTTTCCTACCGTATAGAAAAACACACATGGATGCATTTATGTATGTCAAAAATACCCATGCAGGCTTTGATATTAATCAAAAACACATACCATCCTTGGTCAAACCATGCTTCATGCTGTAATAAACAATGTAGAGGTAAGCTGGTAAAAAGTGTCCCAGTTCCTCAGAACCTAGAAAAATCCTAAAAAAAAAAATTTAAAAAAAAAAAAAACTAGAAAAATCACTTATGAGAAAGATGTTCTTCCACAATCAACCAGAGTCCAATAAGCCTCTGGTCCTTCCACAGCTTGGCTGTAACATCACCCCATAACCCAGACGTCCCTCACACTCATACAGCTGTAAAGATCTGTGGAACACAGCAGGACAAGGGGAAATTTTTCATCTGTGTTTCAGTCAAAAAACTGTCACTAACTAGACTAGGCAGGTTGGGCTAACTCTTAGTGATAACACCCAAGACAAGAAGTCCAAGTTCTAATCCTCAATATGTGCCACCCAGAAGGGTGAGGGCAACATCATTTGCACATTTGGAAGTGCTACATATCGAAATGCATCAAGTTGTTGCCAGTGCACAAAACAACTGCAATTGCTTACTCTAAAAACACAGGCNATCATTCGCACATTTGGAAGTGCTACATATCAAAATGCATCAAGTTGTTGACAGCGCACAAAACAACTGTAGAAATGCAATTGCTTACTCTAAAAGTACAGGTACAGAGAAATCAAAGATGTTTTTTAACTGTGAGGTTGCATCCAAAACAGATACCCACAATCTGTACTGAATTAGTGCTCGCCAGTGGCAGGAATGTTGGGCAGACACGTGCTGCACACTCAGACATGGGAACACCGTCCTGTCTCCCTCCCGTAATACATGCAGCCGAGGCAAAACATTGCACCAGAACACAGGACAGCCACAGCAAGGCAGAGTGAGAGCAGCACACCAGGGAAAGGCAGCTCTGTGGCAGTGAGGCAGGCTCTCACACGGCTTCTCCTACGAGCCAAGAGTGGCACCTGCCGGCATCCGGGCGGGCCTCCCGTCAGGGAGCCCAGGAGAGCCGGCCAGGAGAGCCCTGACGGGGCTGGCTGAGAGCACTGACGGCTTTGGTCTGCACAGCTCCTCCTGCACACGCACACACATCCCACTGCCAGGAGAGCCCTGACGGGGCTGGCTGAGAGCACTGACGGCTTTGGTCTGCACAGCTCCTCCTGCACACGCACACACATCCCACTGCCTGCACTTCCGAGGAATCCGCACACTCAGAGGCTTCTAGACGAACTGTATCACATCACACAACACGACAATGGCACACATCAAAACCGTGCAGCAAAACAGAGCAGGTAGCTTTCGTGTGAGGAATAAAGGACAACTGTGTCCACTTCAGAGCAGTGAAGGAGACAAAAAGCAGAGATTGAGAGGTCAAAGGCATTCACTGCAATCCTTCCCAAACCTGTCCCACATGACTTTCTGGGACAGTGATACCCCCCTAGAAGTGAAACAGAGAACACAGCCACAAGGAAAGTATAAACTGCTGAAACCTTCATCAGCTGAAAATTATGTGTTTGTGGTCAACATGGTGCCAGTCTTGAAAAAAAGGTTACAAGAAGTTCAATATCCACACCTGTTCTGAAGATTTCTAGAAAGTTCAGCAAAGAAAAACATCATTTTGTGCAGTAAGTAACAGAGAATTAGCTCTATACTGTAGTGTGACTGAGTATTCCTTATCCTTCGATCTCAACCCGTACTAGCTCTGCAGGGCTACTCCTGGGTGGCTCTGCGGGCCCTGCAGGCTGTGCAGTGGTAGTAGGGTCAGTGAGCACAATTTAAGTAACACTACAAACTCACTCCTTGCCATTTTCCTGCAGCACCAACCTCTAATTGATTCAGTTCTCGGGGGTTTTTTTGAGATAGGAGACCCCAGACTGAAACTCAGGGCACAAGCATTTCCCATTCTGTTCCACCCTAACCACTCCCAGACTTCAGGAAAAAATAGGAGTTGGGGGAAACAGGGGAGATAAAGGAGCATCCAAGGAAAAAACCTCATCTTTGCATTCTGCTGCTCTAACTGCCTCTGTTCAGCTGCAGGAGTGCAAAATAATGGAGCATTGCTGCCACCTTGTGCTACAAGAGATGTCGGCAATCAAGGGGTTTATTTCTGTCCTTTTTTTTTTAAACTACAAAACCAGAACTGCTACTTATATCGGCACATCCAGAGGGTGAGCAAAGTCCCCTGTAAAGGGCCAGCCTTGCCTTTCAGCGGAGTGCCCAGCCCAAAGCGCACAGCTGGCTCCACTCCCTTTCCCTTCCGGGGCCTGGGGCACAGCCAGAGCAGATGCCCGGGGCTCCCAGGGCTCCCCCAGGCAAGCACTGCTGCAGGCACAGCATCCACAGGGCCAGGTCCCCCCAGTGCCCCTCAGTCAAAGGGCACCGATGATTTGGTGCCTTTCTTGATCATCACTAGTCAGCAGTACAGACTGTCCATGTTTTTTATTTATGAGATGGAGCTCGCCACAAGTACTTACAAGGCGGCATGGCTGTCATTGACCTGCTCAACCAGAAGCAAGCAGCCCAAAAAACCACCTTCTATTCACAGCAATCAGAGGGTTTGATTCTGGCTGAAACTTATTTGACCCACTAAACACTGTGGCTTATGTTACAAGAACTGCTGGGCTGGCAAGGTTTGTGATTGTTTCCATGCTCAAGCACATTTTGAATAAAGTCATATTCTCACGGAGAGATTTTTGCTACATTGGTTTCCGAGAAAGATGTTTAAAGGGAGATAAATTTAGACCAAAAACTAATTTAAAAAATATATGAGTGATTGTTCTCCCACAGCAGTGAGTACTAACACAAAAATTATACCTTTGTCCAAAAATGCAAACATGTTTTCACGTATTTTAAATCTTTAAAAAGTGCTATCCCAGAGATAGAAATGAATGCAACTGGTGAACCAGAAAATAAAGGAAACCTTCTCTGAGAGACAGAGGCCTTCATTTCTTAACCACTCTAAAGGCCTGAAAGAAGAGAGTCTCCAGATCTCCTTGACTCCAAACAGACATTGGAAAGCATACAAAAAAACCTAGCTTTATGGCTGTCCACTACGGTTCTTGCCTCAAAACATCTTTCGCTATCAGAAAAGAAAATCTGAAGGCTCCTCCACCCATTGTCACAGAAAGCTCCACAGAACTGGCCATCCCCTTAGGTACAATTTGGTTTGTCTTACCTGACCAAAAGATTGGCTATAGTCAGGCATGTTCCTTATCCAAAGCAGATTCTGGGTTGCTCTGCTGCTTTTGCTTTCTTAGTACTATAAAAAACACCAAGCAACCCTAAACCTAGAAACTGTTACAGAATTGTTTGGTTTACCTCCCCTCCATTCCTCTTCCCTACTCTGTGCTAGACACTGTCATTCAGCAAGAGTTTATGTATATTAAAAAAAAATCTGTACAAACCAGTAGTTAGTTTACTTTGGGTTTGTTACTTCTACATTTTTACCTGGTCTGGTAATTCACCATTATTCTTTCTACTCCTATCCACCACCCACCATCGCCCCTCCACTATCATCAGTGTCATCTAAACAGCATTCAGGCAAGCGAAGTTGGGCAAAATGAATCAGGGTGTACTGACCAGGGCAATTCTCATTTTAGTCCCTACTTCATCATTTGAAATGATGCAGGATGAAAAAACTCTGCTCTGAATCAGTGAGAACAGAAAGTAAACATGAAGCATCCCACACTCCAGTCTGTCATGCTGTGGCTATCCCCTAAGGGACACAAATGTGCATACCTCTCCCCAGTGCAAACCCATTTTCACTTCTCCAAAGCAGAGTGAAAAATGTAAAGCTTCATTTTGCTCCAGCAAGACTGTCTCAAATGACCAAAATACCTGAGGGCTGTTAAAATGTTTCCAGACACAGAAATCTTTTAATTCTTTGTTAAAAAATTAGATTCTTTTTTGTTATTCCTATTTGGGACTAGGAATAGGATAAGGTTAGAGTTAGGGCAACCAAGTTGAGCAAGATAAGTGCACACATAGCTGTCTCTCCTCAGCAGAACGCCACAGCTCTGCTGCAGAGGCAGGCAGCTATTCTGCACTCGCTTCAATTAAAGGCAGTCACTAGCATGATGCTTCCACAGCATGCTCACTGACAAAGATCCTGCAGCCTTGCAGTCTTGTTTCCAGTCCAGAAGAAGTAGTTCTGACAGGGCCTACAGACAGCCTTTGTTTCTGGAGAAAAACACAGCATTACTGTTAGAGTCCGTCCTCTAGTGCACACGCAAAGCATATGTGTTCTGACAGCCACTCACGACAGGAGCTTGGCTCTTTCACTGGAGCTGTTGGCACTCATTGTTTCAGTCTGGAGTCCTCCAGTTCAGTCCTGGAGCATGAGCCAAAACCATGGCTGCAACACAGATATTGCGGAAATACCAAAACCATGGCTGCAACACAGATCTTGTGGAAATACCAGCAGACAGTCAATGGTCTGAAAAGTTAACGTTTTGCTCAGATATATCCAGGGAAGGCATAGTGTTGGACCTCTTCAATACAGGCCACAGTGCAATATTTAAAGGAAGGAATCCCAATATTATCCTTGCCACCTGCAAAGGAGCAACTCTGACAAAGTGGTGGCACCTCTGACACAGCAGTGTCCCAGCTGATACAAAATTTTGCTGTGTTACAAGCTCCAACTTATCTTTTTCATTATAGACTTCAGTTTCATAATGTAACTACATAGGTCCTGTTCATATAGGTCATTCTGATCTTAAATAAGACATTTGTCTCCTACAACAGGATAGGAGTAATGAATATTATTTTAGTTATGGATTAAGTGTGCTAATAGAATACTTCATCTAATCCTGTTTTCTAAGCAGCATGGCTACTTACAATCTCACAGTGAGCTGTGCCATGAGAGTGGTTTCATACAGCACCAAGCTGCTCCTGGTTTGATGTAAATGTCACAGATGTTGTGGTTAACATCCACCATGGATGATCTGATTAAGCCTGTACTGAGTGGTACTGGAACACACTATGAATTAATTACCATCAGAGGGGTGAAGGGTTGAAGGTGTCTAGAATTTAAATTTGTCATGTTTATATAAATAAATCAGAGGTAAACGAATATATCAAAATATCTTACTGCTTAAAAATTTATTTGCTTCTGTAGAAAAGAAATTAAATTCTGGATACAAACCAGTAAGCTCTAACAGACATGATACAGATTTTCATTACAAGAAAGGCAACTTCTGCTTTCCCACTTCTTCAATTACTGCCATAAATTCATTAACAACTACTTGAATACAAGCCTTAACTCCTATTGAGTAGTATAATGGGATACAGGAGCAAACATTTTATCAGCTGGTGTTACTGGGTACAATTGGGGAAAAGTGATCAAGTGGTTTGGGCAGGGCAAACGGGAAGTGCA